>RJWM01008424.1:0-72882 GCA_004363535.1 Dasyprocta punctata | reverse complement strand
GGTGATCCTTCCAGCCCTCAGCTGGGGTGTGGAGGGGGAGTGTGGGAGTGGAGAAGACCTGAAAATGAGAGGAAGGCAGGAACACAGGAGGCCCTGTCTGCTCTGTCAGGGCCTGGTAACCAGTGGCGTGTGGGAGAGCTGTGAGTTTCACAGCTGAGTGGTGTCATGGAAACCTGCTGACACTGCAGTTCATCCTGTGTGCAGTGACATGGAGATGATTTTATTCACTGGAACACCAGTGAGGCTGACCACACAGAGAGGCCTGGTCACGGCTGTTTGAGTCAGGCTCCACTGACAGGCATGGGAATTCACAATGCCTGCAAAATGTGTCAGGCCTAGAAACAAACAGATTTCAACAACAGAAAGACAAAGCATAAAATAAAACTAATTGTTTAATTAAATACCTACAAACCATAACAGCATATCACTTAGTCAGTCACAAGTCAATTCATGTAAATAATCATAATATGAAATGTGTGTTTCCATGTGATCTTAAATGCTGTTAGTAGAGACAGAATTATATGTGGATGAGGATCTGTAGAGGAGAGGGTTGCAGTTGAGTGCCACAGATTCTTAATAGGGACACAGTGAGACAGTGAAGGCTGTACTAAAGATACCCATAGGTTTCCACAATAAGCCCCTCCTATACCCCATTTATCTTGAGTAAAATTCCAAAGATTGCAATCTTGGTTCAATGGAATGTCTTACAGAAGTCAGCAAGGGGAGTAGGGGAGGGATTGGGTATGAAGATTCAACTCTCTCAGGAGCTCTAAAACCGAACCCACCTGGATCTACTTCTAGCCATCTTGTGGTTCCAGGAGCTACTTTGCCCCTGGACAACTGCCAGAGCCTCCTGATGGGTCCTCTGTTTCCCGTCCTGTCTTCTGTACAGTCTTCTCTCCACAAAGCAGAGACAGTGGTCATTTAAAATAAAAAATCAGATGCCTTTAGACTCCCACTTGGAAATAGTTCCTACCTCCTCCTCCTTTACAAAGCCCGGTGTGATCTAACTGCTTCAGGCCACCTGTCCCCCACCACCAGCCAGCCCTGCTCTGCCGAGTGCAGCCAACCCCAACCACTGACATCTCCCTTTGTCTTCATGAAGGTGTCCAGCTCACCCTGGCCTCAAAGCCTTGGCCCTTGGTGTTCCTTTGCCCGGAGCTCCTCCCCCAGACAGCAGCCCAGAAGCTGATCACTTTCTTTCAGGGAGGACTCCCCTGACTCCCAAGGAATTCACTGTATCTGAAGATCTCATGTGACCCTGTTTCACTTTTTTCATCAAACTTACCATTATCTGAAAATGTCTTTTCATGCATTTAATTCTTTTACTTTTCTTTATTTGTTTGCCTGCCTCCCACCCACTAGAATGTAAGTCCCACCAGAACAGGAACTTGCCTGTGGTTTTCACACTGTGTTTCCTTTGTATATAAGAACGCCTGGGGCTTAGTAGGTGGCCGGTAAGTATTTGTGGAAAGAACAAGTAAAATAGACTTGAACTAGCATGGCCCACAGAAGTAGAAATCATGGGGATTCTTTTGAGGTTCTAAAGTTGGAGGTAAGCTAATATTTCTCTAATTTCCAAGTAACATCTTTTTTTTGTATGTGTTTAATTATACCCTACCTAACTGCAAAATAATCTGTGACCCTTTTCCATATATATATTATATTATATATAATATATGTATATGTATAATATATATACACATATGTAATACACATTTTGAAAAAGGAAGTAGTAGGTATTGGGAGGAAAATGAGGTGAAATGAGGTTAATATTAGTAATTAAAATAATATCACATAATTACAAAATTCTTCTTACCTTGCTGAAAGTGCACTGCAAATTCAACTTTGAACTTCCCTCTATTTTATTTATTTATTTATTTTTTGACAGAGTCTTGCTAAACTGCCCAGGCTAACCTCATACTCTGGATCTTTTCTCCTCAGTCTCCCTAGTAGCTGGCATTACAGGTGTGAACTTTGAATTTTGTAGTAGACAATGATAATTTATCTGTTAAAGTCCTTTAAAAACACAAAACCATAAAACTTGTCCTAGTTGAATATTTACCTGTTAGCTGTGAAACAGTACTTATGCACAGCATGACATATGTTCCTGATCAGTTTAACTAATGCTATTTATAGCACTACATTCAGTTTGTCATCAATTAGTATTTATTGAACATCTACACTCAAAAGGCTTACACATGCCAATAAATTCATGTGCCTTTCTCCAGTGCTGCTCTAACACTTGATAGGATCCTGATCGCTCAGAACACATAGACCAGTCCAACCTGTAAGAAGCAGAGACACAAGATGTCATAGCTTACTTTTAATTGCTGAAAAATTCATATCTGAGCTTCATTTTTAGACTCCTGAATAATACTGAGGTCCATTGTCTTCACATTGCCTTCTCAGCAATAGTCTCTAGAAAAAAAACCCTCAATTGGTTTAGGTCTTTTCTTTCTTTCTTCCTTTTTTTTTTTTTTTTTTTTTTTACAATTTACAAGTTTTTCCAAGCTCTTTTTGGAGTATATAATAAATTTCATACTTAGGCAATCTAGTAAAATGTTTGCTTTGTAGGTTGGGACTAAAAGAAACTACTTATTTTTAGTCACTTAAATAAATTCAGATTTAACTTATCATGGTAGAAGATGACATTATATTTCCCCTGCAAAATGACATTTCAGGAAAGTGACATAAAGTGTCAGACAGTACCTATTACTGGTCACTAGATTTGAGCCCAATTTCTATCTCTATTAGTTATGAGATTTGGGGAAAATCAGGAAACCTTCTTGGGCTTTGGTGTCCCCCTTTGTCAACTTGCCTTATTTTTCTCTCATATTTCTTGTAACAAGCAGACATGATGGTATATGTAAATGTGTTCTTGGAATAGCATCACTCCTCTGCAAATGTAAGATTATATATTATTAATGGAGAAATCTTGATACATAGAGTTAGGTTCCCATGCAAATAAAGTTTGGGAAACTATTATGGCTGCAAGGTTAATCAGGGGTATCATTTTAAGATCAAAATTAAGTTGTAAAACAATTTGCACATGTTTATTTTGATCACATCATTTCATTAGATGTTAAGAAAAATTACGTTATACCTTACATAAATAGCACTGCTTTGGCAGCAGGATGTGGGTATACTCCAGATCCACTGCAACACTCTGCAGGGCTTGTTGAGGGAAGAGGCTGGTCATATAATTTCATCAAGGGAAGGCAGGGTCAGGATGGGCAGTAGAGGAAAGGCCAGTTTGTGTCTTCCAAACACAGGGTTGTGTGAATTATGACCATTTTTACACAGCAAGTGAGCCATGAAAACTTATACACATAACAATTTACTGGCTAAAAGATGTCTACGTGCTGGTCCTTTAATTTTTCTTTGCAGTTTTCTAATTTTACTGTGATAACAAAAATGAAGCCGCAGCACTTCCATCAGAAATCAGAGCATGTCCATGAATAACTAACAGACTGCATACAGTTTTCCCAGTGAATTTGCAAAGCCAAACGTGGGTTGGCTTTTGTATATAAATTGCCAGTGTGCCTATTCCATTCCGGTGGGAGCACCCTGAAGGGAACATTACAGCTGTGATGAATAACAGTCCCTCCATAGAAGCTGGCAAGAGGCATGCATTTCACTCCACTGAGTGGAGCACCGCGCCTGTCGCCAAATGTTGCAGGATCTCCCACCATTAAGTAAATATATACATGTTATTTGGCTTTGCTTCCAAGTATTAGGATCTATAAAAATCAAGTATTTTATTACAATTAATGATACTAAAAGTATAATAGATGCAGAGTGAAGGATGCCCTTAGATAGTGCTTTTGATTAAATTTCCCATTGTTCATTCCTATTACATCTTTTGCTCCTTTACCCTATGATAAATGCTAATGTTTTTCTGATGTACATTAGCTCTATGCAGCAATATTTCAGTCAATGGATCTATAAAAATAATGACATCTACCTCATAGATCAAGTTAGTAATAGTTAACCTTTATTATGTGACAGTCATTTTTCTAATTATTGTTATCCTCATAGCATAGATAAGGAAAGTGAGGATTAGAGAGGTTAAGTGATTTCTCTAAAATGACCTAACTGTGAATTGAACCCAAAATCCTAGGTTCTAATGCTTCTCCATGGAAATAAGGGATAAAAACACTGTTCAATAAATCCTGTGGTTCCTTTTTTTCCCCATACAAATGACAGTCATAACTATTCCTGTGGATAGAAAGTATTTTAGAAACAACACTTATAAGTGACCATAATAATTAACACTGTTAAGACACTGTATTTTTTGAAATACCATTTCAAAAAATAACTCAGGCGATTATTTAGAGCCAAACAAGAGACTATGAAGGCAAATATCTGGGGTTTTGTTTCATTTAAAAACTATTAGCTGTAAGTATTTATTTAAAGATAATATCACCCGCTTCTTGGTTAATTCCTTTAAATCTTAATTTGTCATTCTGACTCCATTTCCCCCATCTTCACCACTAATCTGAAGACTCTTATGGAATAGAATCTATGATCCAGGTCTTCTTCCTTACCCTCAGTTGTCCTGGACCTGTTGCTATGAAATCAGATTTGAATTCCTCGTGTTAAAGCCCTCATTAACATGACTTCATCTTTCTTCCCCACCTTTGTTTTCCTTGACTCAACAACATTCAGTTTTACTTTCAATTTAAAGCAACTCCTCTCTGCCCTGCAGACACAAATCTTTTTCTTCTTGATTCCACACCTGTGGTTCTGCAGTCCTCACACTGAGGAATGCTCACCCCAATGCAAACAGAGCCTTCAAGACCCACCTCTTTCTTGGAGACACCAATTCTAGTGGACCCTCATCTTACTTCGCCTGACTTTCTTCCTATTCCAAATGACTATAAAAAGATATTTAAGCTCTCAGTTATTCCTTAATCACTAAGCAGTTAAAGTTTGGGAGTGCTAAATATAGTCAGCTCCTTAAGGAAATATGACAACTTATGTGTTCTGTATCTGCAGAATGTTTAGCAAAATGTTGAAAAAACATTAAGAGCTCAATGTCCACTCAATGGGTAAGGAAAATTGAAAATAGCTGAGCTTGGATTTAAAAATCTTTTGTTTCTAGTTCATAATGCATTCACTAGTTTTGTAATTTTATTTAAATAATGTTCTGCGGGCGGTTGGGCCTCACAGCAGGCAAGACCGACGCATTGATAACGAGGAGACCAGGCTGATGGCGCACATCCGCTTTACTGCGGAAATACAGAGGCATATATACCGTAGGGGCGGGGAGCAGGGGTGGAGGCTAGGGGCTGGACCTAGAAGAGGCGGGGAAGTGGGAGTCTCCTGGGGAAGGGCTCGGCCCATGGAGGACGACATCAGCGGGCAGGGCTGGCCTCCTCAAACCCGGTGAGGGGAGGGGCCCTAGCTCCTCAGATCTGTGACGGGGAGGGCTGGCCTCCTCAAACCCGGTAAGGGGAGGGGCTCTGGCTCCTCAGACCCTCGTGTCCATCCTCAATGCGGACCATAGCGCCTCTTGTACCCCAGGGGCCACAATGTTCTAAAAGAATCTGAGTGTACAACTGTAAGTACTGAGTTACAAAATGGATGAAATATCATGCAATAAAATACTATATAGCCATTTCAAACATGTGCCTAGAGAAATTTTATGATTTGTATTAGGTTGGTAAGTTGGTAAGGTAAAAAATGTTACTTAAAAACTATGCACAGAATGATTTCATTTGAAAATGAGAAGTTCAACCTTAGCAGGATATCACAAGGGAAAGACTGATGAATTAGACTTTATAAAAGAGATTTGATTCATCAAAAATATGCTTTCAAGAGGGCTAGATATGTTGCTCAGTTATTGAGCATTTGTCTACCATGGTCAAGGCCTTTGGGTCAATCCCCAGCATCACACATACACACAAATATATATATATATATATTGCCCAAATAGGCAATAAACAAATCAAAATGTACCAATCAGCATTAATCATCAGAAAAATGCAAATAAAAACCACAATGAGATATCAGATGGCTAAACTAAGAAACAAAACAAAGAACAAAAAACTGACAAATAAGGTATAGACAAGGGGACAGAGCAACTCTCTAGGGCTTTCCACCATTCTCTTAGGAAGAATTCTTTGTTTCTTCCATTCAAGACTTCCTTTGCTTTAGTTCATATTCTATTTTTGCTGGTATATGTATTTTTGATACTTTTCTAAGAAAGGTCAGTAAGACTTAAATTTTTAAATTGTTTTTTAATTTTGATGACATTTCTCCCTGATCTTTTAGAGTCTAGTGTTGCTATTGAGAAAAATGAAGCTATTTTGTTTCTTGTTCCATAGGATGTGAAACTAAAGCAATGGTCACTAGAAGTTTTAGGACATTCTCTTAATTGTTCTAAAATTTTTAAGTTATTCCCCTTAGTTTTGGTGGCTTTTCCTTTTTCCCTTTTTGATCACTTCTTTAAGTGACCATCCTTTTTCCATCTGAAACTTCGGTTCTAGAAGATTTCTGTGTAAGTGTATAATTTCTTCTACCGACCCTCATCCCTTGTTTATTCTTTCCATATTAGAGGTTGGAATTTTCTTTCTGGATCATTTATTAATTGTATCTCTTTTAATTTTTATTTCCTTATTTCTTTTTGTTCTGCTTGTAGTTGATTTCCTTGACTTAATTAGTGCACCCTTGACTTTTTCATCCCATATTCAGTAATAAAAATCACAGAAATGTTTACTTTGACTGTCACAGTTTTAATTTGCATGGATTTTTTCCCCATTATTTGACTATATCTTTTTTCTTAGGTTTGATTTGTCTTAATGGATGTAATGGCTTTTTTTCTCTTCCACAGGTTATGCATTCTAATAATTTCAATGTTTTCTTTTGCTCTTTCCATTATCTCTCATTCATCTACATTCTTTTAATTGAAATATTTGTTTTGGGTTCATTTCTTTCCTATTGGAAGATTTTCTAATGTGGTTGATCTTGGCCTTTATTCATAGTCTAGATAGAGGAATTAAAATGTATAAAAGCTCTGGATGTACATAAAACATGTATCATCTGGTGGCCTCTATGGAATTACAAATTTCCAAGGGGAAAGAGAAGTAACCCATTCTTAACCAAAGATTCATGAATAACAAAATTGTGCTCATGAAAAGAATTCGTGGGTGGGTACAGTAGGAAATTATTAAATTCTAGCATCTACTTTAACTGTATCCTGCAGAGAAAAAGTTGAAGTAACAGATTCTCAGTAAAGCAGGTTCACGATTTATAACAAAGTAGAACAGTGCTCTTGGTTCTCAGCAGGTTGGGAGAAATCTCTTTTAAAGCAATTGTTAAGAAAATGAATCTGACAGAATCTTTGAAAACTCGTTGATGCCTCATGGACTGCTCTGGAAACCAGTATAATTTAGCCCATTTTGTTACTATAATGTACACTTCCACATGGCTTCCTTTTCTTCTTTGTTTTAAACATCTTACAAAAAATTGCACTTAAAAAGCAGCTTGGCTGGTGGAGATTTCTGTGGATTGTTGGTTTTTTTCCTGTTTCACCTCTTGATTTCCTTTCACTAGTTGTTAAAACTGCAGAAAACCCAAAGGACACAAATAAAATAATATCTCACAAGGTTCCTTTTCTCATTTCATTAACAGAAAGTCTTCAAAATATATTATTTTTAAGTTTTTCAGGAGATACTGAATACATCCATATACTCAGGGAAATGAAACTTGTAAATATAGTTAAAGCCTCAGTAATTCACTTTCATGTATAGTATTTGCCATTAAATCATTTTGTCATAATATCCTCATTAAGTCACCGTCATTTTTGCCCTTTTTCCTATTCTCACATTTGTTGGTGACCCTAGTACCTAAAAACACTTCTGGACTTCGTTGTGTTCTAGCTCTCCTGTCTGATTTATTTGGAGAAAGGAAGCAGAATGTCATGAATGCTGACTATTAGCCTTCATGTAGGTGCTTAGAGACAGATCACTGATTAATGAGAATCTCATTTTAGAGGGAATTACTTGGCCGATTTTTACAGTTTAACTCTGTCCAGTGAGGTAATAGTATAAAGTTTCCACTTTTGTAAAGATGTTTACTTTTATATTTTATTAGAAAGAAGATGAGAGTTGCAATTTAACACCTTGGATATAATTTAAAATATTAAAATAGAGAAAGTACAGCCAGAAGACAAACTGAAACAGCTCAGGGAATGAAGCACAGCTGAGGACAGTGTCACGCTGGGTGATGTGGTACAGTAGTTTCTGTTCTTACCAGCATGTTGGATTCACTTGGGAAGACTTTAAGCAACTACTGTAGGTGGGCTCCATCCCAGACCAATCCAACTGTGTCTCTGCTTGAGAAATCAGCCTCTTGAAGGTACCTTAGAGAATTCTGACGCACTGGGAGAGTTAAGAACCACTGCTATAGGGCAAGATGGCGCCACAGTAAAAAGGAATTATTAAGCTCCCTCTGTTTTCCCAACTCTGGGTCAGACACATTGTGAGAGCAGACGCAAGTGGTCTCAGGGGATTCTATAGTTTATTGGAGGGGTAAAAGACCAGCAGAAGTGAAGAGAATAGAGAGGAACATGAGGCGATATACAATCAGGTGGATGTTATCCCCACAAGTGTTCGGAGAAGGGAAGCCCATCCCAGGAGGTGATAAAGAGGCTTTACAGAGAAAGTGCTGACTTAGAGCTTTGTAGGGAGCAGGAGGAGGGTACTCACAGCAGGTGAGACAGAACGGAGGGCTTGTGGGGGAAAGCAAGTCCACTGCCCTTGGCTGTGCTTTAGGATTGGCCTACTTTATTACTATCATTACCGTCTGCCAAGTACATTACATCAATCTTCCAGAACCCTTTGCAAAGTATCATTAGACATGAAGATACTAGGTGTCAGAAATTTCAGGCAACTTCTGTGTTTGTGCTCTCTTCTGTTAGAGAATCCAGCTGTATTATCCAGGCCATCCAGATGAAGGAGAAAGGCAGGGACACATTACCCGCTATGACATCATTGGGCAGGGGATTGAAGGGTTCAGGCAGAAAAGCCTCAGGAAACTATCCTCTATGTGAGAGAAACTGAAGCCCTTCAGGAGCCCAGGATCAAGAGTTTGGAAGACATCAGACACAGGGCAGAATGCCAGGAGTTGTCCTCACCCAACGCGGAAGGCAGACACCACATCTCCAGTTAGAGTCTTCCATGCTTCCATGCTCATAAAGCAGGCTCATGTGTGAAGCAGGAAGTTCTGATGCCATAAATATTTCATAACCTTAAAAAATAGCATCCATGATTTCTGTTTGTTCTATTATTATGTAAAAACATTATATAGTATTAAGCAACATACACCTCAGGCTGCCTCACCCCATACCTGACCCCAAAGCTATAAGGAGATATTTGGCACCTGGGGCAAACAGCAGGAGATATTCTTTTCCAAATCAATTTGATAATTCATGATATGGCTCACAGATGGGCATTATTAACAGTGCACACCATCTGGCGACTTCCCACTTTAAATCATTACTCTTGCTAAATAGATGCTAAGCTTTCAAAATCATTACTTAGGATTTCTGTGTCCTGTAAATCTCAGTGCCTTAGGTCTAAGCCCTTTCCCAGGTTTGACCTCTGTCCCAGCCAGGGATTAGGTGCCGCTCAGACTTGGGGTGAGGGTGTATGCTGTGCACATGTACTAGAATGAGAACAATTGAGATTTTAATGATTTTCTTCTAAGGATTGTGAAATAATATATAAATATTAACATTCACAGCTCCCAAGCAGCCATGTCTGAACAATACAAACCTTTCTATGATGTGGCAAATCCATTAAGGGACCCAGGAAGGACAGGAGTCTGATGGAATCAAAACAACCAAGTGGCATGAATGTGATTTGAATTTAGTCTGTATGATTCTAAAGTTGAAAATTTCTTCTCGTCATATATCCTGTCTACCTAGACCACGTATATTGAAGACACATAAGCAATGGTCCTTGTCTTCTAGGAGCTTTCGATTTAGCTGTACTGATAAGGCTGGAATATAAGATGGTAAATAACAATTTATATTGGGACCAAATAAAAAAAAACAGATAGAGGGACATTAGCTGATGAAGTAGACTGATTCTCAAGTTGTTCTCTTTGAAACTTGTTGTTGTGGGTTATTCAAGATTGAACTTTTCATTTTTAAGATTATTTTTTAATAGCTGCATTTTTGGACAAGTTTTACAAAAGCATGGTAAAGCCTTTAAATGTTACAAAAGGATACACTGAATAGTAAGTTTTCCACTTCTCTCAGGATCCTAGTAGAGAATAAAATTTGCCTCCAAAAGTATCCAGTTAAGAACCTTTAAAGAAAGACTGCTTACAAAGGTGTGGGCAAGGTCAAAGGGACAAACAAGAGATGTGGGGCCTCGAAGAAAAAGCTTGGAGAAGGAAGCAATGTTGGAAGAACAGAGAAAGAGAGAGAGAGGGAGAGAGAAACAGACAGACAGACAGATAGACAGACATATTTAACTACTGGCAGAACCACAGCACCAAAGCAAGAATTGGGCATGGAAGAAAAGCCTTAGTCTTCCCACTATCCTATCTCCTGATATCCAAAGAGAAGTCAACCATCTAGGCAGACAGGGTGGTGGAGGCCTGGGGAGACTCTCAACTGAACAGGACACAGAGGGCAGAAAAGTGATCCGAGGTGCTACAGGTTTGGGGCAGAACCCGGAAAACAACCAGCAAAGCACCTCAGACTCTCAGTTCCCTGACAATTATTATTTTCACTAGAACCTTCCAGAAACACTGTTGTATGAACAAGCTGCAGGTGTGTATGTCTATTTCTACACAAATGGTGAGGAATTCTCCCCATCCTGTCACTTACTTTTTATTGCCTAATAACATACCTTGGATTTGGGTCTCTTTTTGCATCTGTGGGGTTTCTTCTATTTAGAGACCAGGGGTTTTTAAAGGATGGTCCTCAGATGGACAGCATTAGCATCATCTGGGGATGTGCTAAAAAGGCAAAAAATTAGAAATTCTGAAGATGACACCTAGAAATTTATATTTAAACAAACTCTCTGGGTCATTCTGATGCATATTCAAGTTTGGGAACCTAAGTTCCTAACTACATGTTTGAGGCTGGGCCCCAACTCATCAAGGCTACTGGCAGCTCACACATCAGTGGACCAGAGGAATCCATGAACAAGCATGCAGGATGTCAGACTTCATGGCTATGTCTTCCCACTGTACAAACTGGGTAAGACAAATAAAATCCAATATGTACTAACTCCAGGATCAGCTATCAGTGCAAAGCAGAACCTGGAAATAGCATAGAGAGGAAAGACTCCCTCTCTTCCTCCCCACACATCCCCCTTTCTCTGTCACTTTGTATATTTAGTTCTTTGGATGCAGACACTGTACTTTAGTATGTTTGGTTGACTATGTGATGCAATCCAAGCTAAATATAATCATGAAGCACAATCACCACATGCTTACGGCTGGCATCAGCTTGGAATTCACAGCTATGAGATTTGCTACTTGTCTTGATTCTTTAAGGCACTGACTCCCTTAGGAGGATCCTGCCAGGCCCTTCTTGCATTGTTTACTGTGGCTCAAACATCTGCAACGTTTAAGGCAGTGATCTTCAAGGAAAATTGACACTTTGCCCTCTGGAAGCTTGAAAAACAGCCTGAAATTTAGGAGAAGCATACTGATTTTGTGAATCCAAAACTGTATATATTGCCTCGGTTTCCCCATCCGGGCAATGTGAAGGCCATTGGCTTGCACATCTCTGGGAAGTGTATTCAGGTAAAATACAAAGGGAGAACCATCGCCTAAAAGGTGAAGGTTGAATGATTAATTAAATGTGCAAGTTTGTCCTGGGTGCTTGGAGTGTACTGCACTAGCCCTGCGGTATGTCTGTCAGTGCGCATTTCGGGGCTGAGTTGAGTTTTCTTTTCTTTTTGAATCTCTTCTTTTTATTATACAGGTTTGTGGCTTTCATTTTGGCAGATTTGTACACACATGTAATATATTTTAATCATTTTCTCCATCATCTCCCTCGCCCTTCCTTCCCCCTTAGTTTCTTTCTTTTCTTTTCTTTTTTTGACTGGGATATCAATGTGTATAATGTGTATTGATCATATTCATGCCTCTTATTTTTCCTTACAACTTACAACATATTCGTGCCTCTTATTTTTCCTTACAACTTACAACATATTCATGCCTCCTATTTTTCCTTTTCTTCTTTACAACTTTGTGACTCAGGCAGGCTTATTCTCCTAGAGGAATCTCTTTGATGTACCCTCTGGAGCAGTGCCTAGCACATTATTTGCACATAATAAATATTTGCTGAAAAATTAATGTATGTTTATGAGTCTTGGTTTCTTACTCTGTAAAACGAAGACAATAATATAATTTAGCTCAGAAAAATAAATCAGAGACAACAACTTTAAAAGCCTGACATAATGGAAAGGACTTAGCATATAGCAATGCAAAGTAAATGTGTGTTAGAGGACAGCTTGAATACATCTTAAAGATTTTAGACTTGAGATACCAAATCTGAGTCAAAGTCCAGGAATGAAATCAGTTTAGGAACAATATTTAGTCCCTATACAAACACACAACGCAAAGAGGAGCAGAAGAAACATTTATGCCAGTGGAAATGTAACCCTGGCTTTATGTTAGATTCCTGTGCACATTTTCAAGAAATCGATAACTAAATCAAATCCCTAGGTCACAAAAGTTCTAAACTTTGATATTTTCAAAAAGATGCAACCAAAAATGAGAACACTGATTTATGGGCACCTACTACCTGCCAACTGTGTTAAATCCCTGACAAATATGATCTCTTTTAGTCCTCATAACAGCTCTGTACATTAGTTATTTTATCCCCACTTCAAATAAAAGGAAAGTAAGACCCAGAAAGCAAAGTAGCATCTCCAAAGTCACAAACTGACTGGCACCATCTCCCTTTGGAGCCAGTGCCTTGCACCACACCCCGGGAGAATCCTGGAGGGAGGACATCTGTAGTCTTCATTAGGCCAAGGGGAAGGGATGAGGAGGGCTCCAAGAGCCAGCAGAAGTCTGACCACAGGAAAGGAGGCACAACAACATTACCAAGCTGGAGGTGTGGTCTAGAGCTCCCACAGTGTTTCTGACTAGTCTCAGGTTGGTTGGGGCTAAACAGTTGTCTAAGTAGGTCCCAGATGCTCGGACGGTATATGCCTGTGAGTCTTCTCACAGCCACGGGTCTTTTATACCAGCAATATTTTCCTTCCAAAGTAAGCACTATTTTCTGGTAAAATGCCATCAACATATCTGAAAATGTCAGAAATGGAGTCCCCAAGTCTATTTCTAGCCAAGAAAGATTGTTTGAGGACAATAATTGACAGTTTCCAAAGTGAACCAAATCCACATGACTAATTATGAGGGAAATGCAAATCAAACTCACAACGAGATGTCACCTCGCTATTTTTAGGATGGCTATAATAAAAAAGATTAAAGATAACAAGTGTTGGCAAGGATATGGAGAAAAAGATCCTCTGGTATACTATTGGTAGGAATGTAAATTAGTACAGCCATTATGGAAAATAATACGGAGGTTCCTTAAAACTTAAAAATAGAAATATATTATCCAGACCCCCTCCAGAAGTACATATTAAAAGGAAATGAAATCAGGATCTCAAAGACGTATCTTCATTCCCGTGTTTATTGTAGCATTATACGTAATAGCCAAGATAGAGAAATAACCTAAAGTTGATAACTAGATATGCATAAAAAAGCAACTGCAGTATATGAACAATGGAATATTAATTCAACCTTAAAAAAGAGGAAAATCCTGCCATTTGTGACAATGTGAATGACTGGAGAATATTGGGCTAAGTGAAATAAACTAAATGCAGAAAGAATAAAAAACCTGCATGATCCCATTTATGTAAGGAATCTAGAAAAGTTAAATTCATACAAACAGCAAGTAGAATAGTAGAGGGGTGGAGGGTGGGCGACAAGCGGAGAGATGTTGGTCTAAGGGTAGAAAGTTTCAGTTATGTAGGGTGAATAAGTTCTAGAGATCTAATGCACGCATGGTGATTATAGTTAAGAATAAATTTGCTAAGAAGGATGACATTAAGTCTTCTCACCACACACACAAGGTTAACTACGAGAAGAGGCTGCTATATCAATTAGCCTGATGATTATTATCAGTTCCCTTGTATATGTATATCAAAACATCATGTGTACATCTTAAATATATCCATTATATTACGTAAATCAATTAAATGCAATTTTTATTTTATAACAAATAAAAATTAATTTTAAAAGTATTTTTTAGATGGTTACAAAATGCCAGGGTTCATATCCAAAGTGAACTGACCCCCTCACACACTTGTGACTCTGACACGGATTCAATTCTCTTTAAGTCTAGAGACTGAATTTTAACTGATTGTAAACTTTGAAACCCAGAGTTTGGATAAAGACAAACTCAGTTTCTTTATTGTTCTGTAAAGAGTTACATCTCTTTCCCCCTAAAACAGACAGGAATAACACTGCCTTTGGTTATAAAGTCAGTTTTTGGCTGTCCTGAGCCCCATGCATTTGACTGTTTAGCCTGTGCATATTGCAGCCCGGGGGTAGCCAGGTAGCAAAAGCTGTGGGAATCAAATCCCTGCACAGTTAATAATCATGTTGGAAGTTTGGACTATCGTTTCCATAGATTTCATAAATTGCTTTTAAATTTTGGGAAAGTGACCCAAACTCTTGGAGCATTTACTCATTCATAAATGATGGAGGATGGGGTGGGCTTGAGATTCAAAGGCCTTCCCAGTTGAGAAGCTGACTTGAAGATTCAAGTTAGAAGAAACTAAAATAAAAACAATACTCCAAAGTAGAACTATGATATGTAGTAGAACGGTGACAGCAGAGCCAGTCACACACATTCAAATCTTGGGTTCTCCGCTACTCTCCATGTGCACCATACCTTTGATCATCAGCTCCCTCCTCAGAGCAAAGAGTCGTTTTAGTTACCAGGCGGCTTTGAGAACTAAAAGAGACATCGGTAGTGTGGCTGTACATAGCGGGCATCAGGACTGTCAAGATTAATAATGCGGCCTAACTTCTTGAACCACCTAGTCCCTCCAGCCACAATTTACTGCTTGAATTCCGAAGGACGTATTAAAATTTCTTATCCTAATAGTCGTATGGGGAAGTGATAACTGAGGAAATGTTGAAGAAGATGAATTGTGAAAAACTAGTGTAGAGTAACCTATGTCTCTGCCGAAGTTATGCTACTCGTTGATGTTTAGGGGGCACTAATAACACCCCTTCCTTCTGATATAGGGTGTAGCGCATGGCAAAGCTGGCTGGGGAAATAAGTGGGACCTGTCAATTACAAGATCCCAGGACAGCATCAAATAATTGCCAGGGCCCCATATGTGAAATTTCCTGTGGGCTCCCACAAGATGTGGATGGCCTAAGACAGAGGAGATGCCAACAGGAGCCACAATTGTGACTCCTCACGGTGACCGAGATGCAGACTGCACTTTTAGTTTTGCTTTTATCTTTTTCTGTCTTTGTTCAGCCCGAGTTCTCTCTACAGAGCTAGTTCTTCCCTAACCCCTTCACCCGCCACATTTCAAATAAACTTTTGGCACCATTTTTGGTTGGTTTCATTCAATTGTTTTCTCGAAGGCAAGAAGGACCTGGAATACTTTTTACTGGAGGGCTATTTCTAAAGGTACGACTAGACAGCACCTCCTTTTTCAAATCTGGAACCAACCAGAGCAGTTGGCACAATACCACAAAGATGAAGATCAAAGTGACACTTTACTACTGATAAAAGCTGGCTGGGAGAACATGGCTTAAGCTTGTGGACACAGTAGCCTATCGCTGCACCTCCCTGGAGACTCTACAAGGCTCCTGTGGAGTGGGGCTCCGCTGCAGGCCTTCTTTGCAGAGACCTCTTCCCATGAGCTCCTGTGTGGAGCTGAGTTAGTTCCCCAGTGTGGGTGATGGGCAGGGTGGGATATGCTCCATGCCACCTTCCGAAGGCACCATCTGGGAAGGTCTGCTCTCAGACATGAGAATGAAGGGATATAAAGAAATTTCTGGAAGGAAAATGCCCACACACCCACCACATGAAGTGGAATGCTGCAGAATAAATTAGCCCATAAGGCAGTGGTTTAAAATAACAAATATTTATTTCTTATAGTTTGTGTGGATCAAGAATTCAGGAATGGCTTCACCAGGAGATTCTGGCTCAGGATCTTTCAGGAAGTTGGAATGCAAGTGTCACCAGGCACTGCAATGCTGTAGTCATGAAGCTTGACCAGAGCGACTCACTCACATGCATGGCACACTGTTGCTGGTTGTAGGTGGGAAGACTCAGCTCCTTGCCAGGTGGAACTCTTCTTAGAGCTGCTTGAGTGTCCCCATGCCATGGGAGCTGGCTTCTCCCAGAATGAGGGACTCAAGAACAAGAAAAGCAGAAGTGGCCTATCTCTGGTGGCCTGCCCTGAGGAGTCTCCCTTCCTCATTTCTGCAGGTTATTAGTTATCCAGGTCAGCCTGTTACACTTGAATGGGCCAGGAATAACATAGGTTCTCATGTATGGCGAGGAAAGAATTGCCAGGCGTACACCCAGTAGTCAGTAGTAAGTAGCTACATTTATTCACAATCACAGGAAAGGTAGCAGCAGCAACAGGAAAAAGCGAAAAGAGGGCTGACAACTCAGGCTTTCAGAAGTTAAAGGGCAGACACCTTTTGTTTACAGTTAATTGGAGAAAAGGGAGTGACTCAGCCCCTTTGTTTCTAACTGTACTAAGCCCTCTTCCAGGACAGGTGTGAAGCATTGGAGGTAGGGGTAATTAGGGCCACCTCAGAGGCTGCCTATGGTAGTGGGTAGCTCACTGAAGATTAAATTCTGTTCATTTCTAGTAAGAAAACAGTCAGTGAATCCTATTGGTGGTATGTGAGAAGTATTAAAGTCATAATTTTCTGTGTCTGCAATGGTTAAGTTAGTATTAATCGGTCTTTCATAAATGTAGGCTGACAAAAGAAGATGTTAGGCGAATTAAGACACCTTTTAATGTACATACACATATAGGAATGCTGGCTTTCTTCAGGAGGAGGGGACCCCACATTACTCTAAGACTAACATTTTCTACACACTTACTTTGTGCTAGGCATTACAATTTATATATACCGATCATATTTGCTCCCTGGAACAGCCTGTGACATAGGACCTATTTTTATTTCCATTTTACAGATATAGAGACTCAGACCCAGAGAAGTAATCTGCCTGAAGTCACAGCAAGTAAGTGATGGAGCTGGAATTTGACCTCAGATCAGTTAAAATTAAACTTCTCAAATATCTCAGATCTGTACCCCTCAACGCCATACACATCCAAAATCATCTGAGAATGAATTTAGCATGCATATTCTGTTTCAGTAGGTTCATGATTGGCCTAAGCTTCAGGATAGCTACAGTCCCTCAGGGGCTGTTGCTGCTGCTGCTGCAGACCTCACAAGTAGAAGACACTTACCAATGACTGTAGAAGGGGTAAGGAATTCCAGCAACAGGACCTGACACAAGTAATTGTCAAGGCACAGTACCCACAGTCTACTCCAGAGGCATCAAAGAACACCCAGATGAAAACATCTGATTCTTCTGAAAAAAACATAAGATTTGATGCTGCAACAGGAGACTAGGAGTCCACACCATGCCCTTTCTAAAGGTTGTTTCCTTTGTCTTGCCCAAGACTCTCCTTTTGTGCAGCTCTGTTTTGAGCGGCTCCATAACAGACATCTGCTCTAGGGGGTGCATTTGGGAACAGGCAGGAAGCTGCATTTCTCTACTTCTCCCACATACAACTTTCTCAGTGGAGGCTTCCAATTGGAGGAAAGGGTGGATAGGAGAGATCCTGTGTGTATTGGCTGGGGGTGCAGGGTATCCCCAGTTGGATTGCGGGCTCTGGTATCTCCTCTTTGTTCATCCCCTGTGGCAAGAGTACAAAGCCTCTCTATATGTGCATATTGCTTTGTACTGTCTCTTTGACAAACAAGATAGGAGAATTTTTCCTAGCTCATCCATGAATTTAATATATAATACATTCTTAATTGCATTTATGAGCATTTATTTAACAGCGTAACTAGCAATTTCAGAAAGTGCCCAATAATATCGATGTTACAGTACATTTAAAGAACTCTGCTCCAGAAATTCTGAACATTTCCCCAGTTTGGCTTTCAGGAAAATGCCAGTACTTTGTGACAGAAGCAAATCTTGTCTTGGTTACTTTTTTCTCATTGCTGAGACAAAATACCTGATGCCCCAAATTAGGGAAGGAAAGGTTTATTTCTTACAGTTCTTGGGAGTTTCAGTCCATACTTAGTTGACTCCAAGGCAGAGTGGCATGGCAGGGCAGCCATTCATGGATGCTGCAACAGCAAGGAAAACTGTGAGGACACGCCTTCCTCCTGCCCTTACACTGTATGTTGGCTCCACCTCTGGGTGGGTACAACACTCACATCACCAATCCCAGTGCTAAACAACAAACCAATCTTGAACTCTAGACTCAGTTGCATCCATGATTACATGAGGCTTTACTGGGGGCCATCCGACTGACCACACTATAGCACACCTCAGTGCTTGTTGACTCTGTGTCCATCCTTCATTGCCCTTTGATTTTCCAAATGTAAGGCTTGGATTGTTTCCTTTATTCATCATCAGATCACTTCAGCCCCCTACCAACCTGATTTCCAAAAACTCTGAGTAGGACCCACTCTATTTCATGGCAAGACTCCCCTCCCTCCTCTTCCCTCTACCCTCACAAAGCCCAGAACCAGAAACAAAAAGGAATGAGCAGATTTGCCTTCCCACAACTTCCCAGTCAGGGCACAGAGAGAAAACAATGCTGCCTCCAAATGTCTCCTAATCTCTCTGGAAATGAAAATGCTATGCCCCCTCACACTGCAAGGAAGGAGTGTGAGGCTCTCAATACACCCAGCTGGATGCCCACATCTTAAATGTTTGCAGAAAAAGTGAGTAGGAAATGCCAAGCAGAAAGTATGAAAATGCAAGCAAACCACTACCCCAACAAACTGAAAGCCTTCACAGCAGGAGGTTCCAAATCTTCCTAATTGCTGTGTGTGTGTTTATCCGTCTCTGTGCTATGGGTTGAACGTTTCCGAAATTCACACTGAAACTCAAACCCCAGTGCAACAGTAGTAAGAGGCAGGGTCTTTAGGAAGTACATATCCCTTGAAGGTAGAGGAATCAGCACCTTATAAAAGGGTTAGGAGGAACTAGCAATACCCTTTCCTCTCTTCTGCCTTCAGTCATATGAAACATTCAAGGTACTTTATTAGAATCAGGATGGGGCCTTCACTAGACAGCTTGATCTTGAACTTCCTGGCTTCTCTAACAGTAAACAATATACTTGTGCTGCTTACAAACTGTCCAGTCTGTGTTATTTTGTTTTAGCAGCAGGTTAATACATGTATGTTTATCCATTCATTAACTTCATATATACTTCCATATATATATATACATATATATATATATACACTTACATACATATGTAAATAGAAAGAAAAGGGGTTTAAATTATCCTCAAAGTTCTACTCATTTTTTTTTACAACCCCATTCCTCAGCTCACATTACCTCTTGAAGAGACTACATCCCACCGTGAAGATTTCAGTCTGGATTAGGGCTGGCTGGCTGAGAGGTCAGCCTGAAGCTGGACCTTGCCACTTCATCACCCACATAACCTTGGGGAAATGACCTTTCTGAACCATATATCACTCATCTGTAAAAGTAAGAAGTGATAATACCACTTCATATAGTCATATGGTAGTTCTGTTTTTAATTTTTTACAACCTCCATATTGTTTTCCATGGTAATTATATTATTTTATATTCCCACCAATAATACCAAAATGTTCCAATTTCTTCACATACTTACCAACGATCCTTTTCTATTTTTTTTAATAATTGCTATCCTAAAGGCTAAGTATTATCTCATCATGGTTTTGATTTTCATTTCTTTTATAGTTTGTGATGTTAAATGTTTTTTATGTTATCCATCTGTGTATGAAGAAAAGTCTTCAAGCCCTTTGCCCATTTTCTAATAGGTTTATTTGATTTTTGTTGTTGAGTTACAGTTCTTTGAATATTCTGAATATTAGCTTTTCATCAGACATATGATTTGTAAATATTTTCTCCTATCTGGTAGGCTGCTTTTTCGCTACATAGATGGTGAAGTCAAAGTTTTTAAAGTTTGATGTAACTCCTATTCCTTATTTTTGTTTTTATTGCTGTGGTTTTATGGTCACAAGTAAGAAATCACTGTAAAGTCCAAAGTCATGAAGATTTTCCTCTGTGCTTTCTTTTTTGAATTTTATAGTTTTAGGTCTTACATTAGGTCAGGTCTTTAATCTATTTTAAGTATTTTGTGTGTGTGTGTGTATGGTGTGAGTCAAGGGTCTAACTTCATTGTTTTGCATGTGGATATACATCTTTCCAAACCCCATTTTCTGAAGAGACTTTTCTTTTTCTATTAAGAGGTTTTGGTGCACCTGTTGGGTTTCATTCGTGGTTAGTATATGGAGATGCAGCCAGTTTCTGGGTGTTGACTTTCTATCTTGCAACTTTGGTGAATTAGTTTACTATTTGGGACTTTTTGTGTAGTCTTTAAGATGTGTAGAGATAAGATTATGTGTAAAAACACAGATAATTTTACTTCTTCTTTCCAATTGGATGTTTTTTATTTTGTTTTCTTTCCTAACTGCTCTGGCTTTAATTCTCCTCATTTAAGGATTAGGAAAGTCTTAGAGTTAACTTGCTTGAGGCAATACAGCTAAGTGGCAGAGTCAGAGTAAAACTCCATGACTTTTGAACTCTTCAGTAGAGAATTTAATCAACTATGTTGAGTAGGATCTTATCTGGTTGACATACAAAGGATAGGCGCATTCTGGGGAGATAAATTCTAACTTTTTATATTTTTCCTCTGTGTTGTTTAGAGATTGCCACATTCCAAATCACTACACTCAAACATGCCTAAAGCAAAAGTATGCTGAGTATAATTTCATGTTTTTTTAAATAATTTGGAAGACAGTATTTCCTCTAGGGAGAGTTGAACAGCATCATTAATTGGAATAAATTGGTGTCAACAATGAACATACTATAAAATATGTCTTTGCAATTATATCCTTAATAGCCATTTGTGTTCTTATAAGTTTGAGAATTTCCTCTTAAAAAAAAAACACATGTAGAATCCAGCATTTAGAGCTTAAAGAGACCTTAAAGAGGAAACAGAAGGGAAAATAAAGAGGAAGTTAAATAATTCTTTTCTTTTTCCCTGCTGTTCTCCTTTCCTTTCTTCCCTCCTTCCTTCCTTGGAGACATAATGCAGGCTGCTTGGCAACTGTTTATCAAGACATAATTTAAAGGGGGAATTGTTTCCTCCATGATCTCTGTTCCACCTGTCCACTTGTACTACTCATTTTTCTGGGAAAGGAGATAAAAACAACATTCAAAACTTGGTGAATCTTCACCTACATAAATATGTGTTATTTTTGTCCCCCACTTAAACAAATCATCAACAAAGAAGTGGTACCATACTGTATTCAGGCGTCTACAACTTGAGTTCAGTCTACTCTGAAAGGTACAAATTCTCTGTGTGGCCTGTGTGAATATCATTTATTCTGAAGTTAGCCCTAGACTCAACTCACATCTTCAGATACCATTTGCTCTGTAATAACTGAAATTATGTGGCAACCTATAATATAACCAGTTGTCAGAAAACAAATATTAGCCCCCCACAACCAAAGATAATTAAACCTTCATTTTCCAAGATTCCTACTTTATGTGCACACTTATCTCCCAAAAGAATATATAGGAAAGCTGCCTTTATCCCAGTGTGGCTTAGAATCCTCTCCAATACTGTGTTTGGACGAGGACTTTAGCCAAAAAAGAGTGTCACCCTGGGAGAAACCAAGTTTACTTGTGTTGTAAAACAAAAAACTGTTCACCTTTTTCCAAACCCCTATGTATCTCCTTGTCTTCTCTTTGGAGGAGCTACTCTTTGAAAGTCACTGATGCCTAAAGTAACATTCTCCCAGTTATCACACACACCCCCTCATCATCCTATGGTATTAAAAATTAATCTTAAGTATTTCATAACACCAGGAATAATGCTAAATAATTTTATAGATCACCCAACGTCTCTACCATATATACATGTGATTTTTTGCAACACTGTAAATTGCCATATTCTCTAGGTGACAAAGAAAACCGAGGCTGATAGAACATTTGTATCTCAGCCAAAGTCAAAGAATTTGTGAGCGACAAAGCCAGACAACCTGGTTTTTTTGTTGCAAGTGACCCGAAAAATGAATTCCCAGAAGATGAATGATCAGGATTGGGATATTTTTGTCCATGTTGCTGGGATTTCTTTCTAGCTGGTTCCTTATTCAGTTATTTGAAAGTCAGTTGGTCTCGAAACACGAACAACCCCCTTGATAGCCATATGGAGATTTGCTATTCTGCCTACACTTTAAATTAACCTTATTGATGGGTTTCCTGCCAAGCTTAGTTTCATTTGTTATGCATGTTCCTTTTGGTGGGTGGAAGAAAAAAATGTGTTAAAATTATCTTTTAAATAAAGCAATATATAAAACAGGCTTATAAATTTTCTTAAGTTTATTTTTATTTGCCAAGCTTTTCTGTACTTTGGGAGGGGAAAATGTGTTTATTAAATAAAAAAAAGTGATATCTTGAAATAAGGATATTTTAGTAGTACACAACCAGGCAACCAGGAGTGGATCTTTTTTTCTCTTTCATTCATCATTGTCAGCCGAGGATATTCCCAGTCAGCAGCTAGGGGTGAAGTGGCATCAAGATGGGTGAATGAGTTCTGTATTTCTTTCTGAGCCTAAATAAGTTTCAGATTGAAATCCCATCATTTCTGGTCTCTAAAATGTGGCATCATATAAGTGCTAGTTGGACCTAAAACTCACTACGGGGCTGCAAGTTAGGGTCAAGATTCTCTGACATGACGTGGAAAATGAGCATTCTGTGGGGTGCTGTCATCTTGGGCTAACACATGTGACTCAAAGCAGGGGAATAAGGGAAAATGTCTTCATTTAATCTTCTTTGATACTACCTAAGATAGCCAGACGCTGAGTGCAGTTTGTCTAGATTAGTCTTGGCTTTTGGTGATCTGGGGAAAATATTGAAAAAAGAACTTTGGATCAGCGATTCTCATAAAGAGCTATTTTGTAATTGTTCTGGTTGAACTACACTGGAGTTGAGAGAAAAAGGAGTGGTTTCCAGAAACAATTCACAGCTTAGTGGTTTCTCAAAATAGCCTGGAGCTCTGAAACTTTTCTTTCTGACTGAGAAAAATAATGATCCAGTTCATCAGTAAGATATGTGGGTTTGCTCAGAGAATTTCTGATTGTATCTGTGATTCTAAACCCTATCAGACCTCATGCTACCTTTTATAACAAACATTCGGACACCCCTTTTTCTAACCTGAAATGGAATCTATATATGACACATTTTTAAAAACCCTGTTCTAAAAAGAGAACTACAAGGGAAGTGATTCTCAATAAGATATGTATCTTGATTTGCAAATGTCCAGATAAAACTACTGTTAAAAGATAGTTTTTTAAAAAGATAAAATCATAACTCTCAGCCAGATATAAAAATGAGCAAATTTGTATATTTTAATTAATTCAATATGGAAAACCAGGCAACTGCTGTATAACTTGTTCAAGAGAAAAACTACAGAATACACCCATTTATAGACCAGGAATATTGAAATGAAAGAACAAATCGAGGAAAAAATGAACTTCTCTAATAGTGAGGAAGAGAAGCAATTGAACCTTTACTATACAGGGCAGAATTTACATGTATACAAGCAAAAATTATTTTGCACTGCTTTCAGTTGTCTACATATAGTAGACTTCCCCATGGAATCAGAATCAAAATCCAAAAGAGAGGATTATACACAGAATAGTTTCTATTGAAGCACAGACTTTAGTCATTAGACATTTCCAATCACAAATAAAAACATCCCAAATAAAGCGTCTACAAAGACTGACTGAGAACAGATTGAATCATCACCTCCAGAATATTGAACAGGGCTGCCTCAGTTTCTGAAATGAAGACCAACTTGTTATAGTTGGTAAAATGTCCTTTGAACATCTCGTGTGTCCAGAGATGGAAGTTTCAGAGGTGTTAAAATCATGAGGGGTGCTATACTCGTCAGGGGATTAATCCACTGAATGTGGATTGTATAGCTGAATTGTTGTAATGAGATGGGGCCTGGTTAGGGGAAATGGGTCACTGGTGGGCATGATCAGGAAAGGTGTGTTCTTGTCTTGGTCTCCTCCTTGCTCTTGGGCACTTCCCACTCTCCTCTTCCTGGCTACCAAGAGTTGAGTAGCTTTCTTCTGTCCAGCCTTGTCACTATAATAGTCTTGCCTTGGAGCCAGCCAACCATTACTGAACCATTTGAAATCGTGAGCCAAGCAAACTTCTCCCACTGCACACTGTGGGTGTCAGGTATTTTATCTGAAAAATGGGAAAACTGACTAATGCATCAGTCTTGGTAAATTTCTGAACAAAAAAAAAAAAATGAACTGTTTTTGTATAACATGCCTAAACTCAATGCTTATTAAAACTGTTTGAAATTAATTTGTGAGTATAACAGAGTTGGGTCCAAAGTGAAGATAACTGTAAAAAGTTTCTCTGATAATTATAATATCTGGCAGGATGTTTAAAAGTTGTGGAGGATGCAACAAATCCTTTATGATGATGAATGTTCCTGCATGTTGCAGAAGTTCTACCATCCTGGTCTTAAACACCAAATGTAAATAGTCCTTACCCACAACTTAATCATTGTGATGACCAGAAAAAAAAAAAAGAAAAAGAAAAACATTTCACAGGCTAAGTGCCTAGAAGTGAAGTCCCTCGTGGAGAAGCACTGTCTTACTGTCACAGCTGAAGTATGTTCCCACTGCATTATTCCCAGCCCAAGCAACTTCATCTGCTCAGTCAGGAAACTGTAAGGCAGGGCTATGCCAAACACATACCCAACTTAGACAAATCTCTCATGCCTCTGAATCTTTCTTCCAAGTCTAAATTCCAACAGAGTGAGAGAGAAGGTCCATTATTGAATGAGGCTACACTCCTACCCATACTCAACCTACCTGAACAGCAATTTGTTTTTGATTTTCTGAAGAGTTCTGGCTATAAGAGCATGGTTTAAGGTAGGATGTGGGTGGGGACAAAGGTAGTGTACACAGAAAATGGCACAGTCAAATGACTAAAAGGGACATGCTAGTGATGGAATAAGTGAGGTGGCTCTAGAAGTGATGAAACTGTATTTGCCATGACTTAAGTGTCAGCTACTACCCAAATTCAGTTCAGTGCTGACAGATATTATGATTTGTTTTCAAGAGAAACTGGAAATCTGAAATTTTATATGCAATTTTAACAGTATGATCTTTCTTTTTTCTTTCTTTCTTTTTTCCTTTTCAGTACTAGGGGTTGAACCAAGGGTTTTGTATATACTAGGAAAGCACTTTACCACTGACCTACAACTCAGCCTCCAATCTTACAATTCTTAAATTTTAGGCAAATATTTATACAAATAAATGTGTGCATAGGTATATACATCAATCATGCATTCAGCCCCTTATGGTCATACCCATGAATCAAACAGTCTATCTTAGTTATCAGTTAGGTCTCTCCTTTGAATCTGAAGGGAAAGTATGAAGTAGATTTTTATTACCCTCCTAAAAAGATAAAGAGATGGGTATTTGGATAAGTCTGGCAACTTTTCCAGAGTCAGATAGTAAGTAACAAGACTGAAATTTAAATTAACGATTATATTTCCCAATACCAGGTTGCCTTTGACCCCAGGATTTTGTTGTCATTTTTAATGACTCAAAAATAGAAAAGCACAAGCAACTGGAGCAATTTCTGCTGAAAACAGCACTCACACATTTATTTAGATAAGGGCAGCGTTTCTTCAAACTCCTTGATCCATGTCCTTGTCAGGAGCTTTAGAAGCTCTCTGGCCAAGGAGGAGCACCTGGCTTTTGCTGGTGTTTGCGGAGAACTGGGTGAGTCATTGGCTGTGTCAGCCTACCACCCATCAGAGGGGTGAAGAGAATGAACCCCTGGGGGCTGCTTTTGAAAAATGCTGAAAGCTTTCATTGAAGGGCTCTCCTACACAGACCACATGTCATGTTCTGATTGTGAATTCCTGTTTGGCCCCTAAAGGCCCTGAGGCCCTGCCAAATGCCAGGACCAGGTCATTCTCGTGTACTTAAGCCATAAGCCTTTGGCAGCCCTTTGATGATGCTTGGCCTGAAGTCCTGTGCAGCCTCCAAGGGCCAGAGATTGCGAGTAATGACATCTGACAGGGTCTGCACATTAAACCAGCCTTGTGGAGAAGGGAGAAGTTTAAGACGTCCTGAGTGAAATACTCCTGATGAAATTGAGAGGGCTGGCCCCCTGAAAGAGCATTTCTTCTCTCAAGGCAGCAAGCACTCCGCTACAAGCTTTTCACGAGCTTCATGAAAATTCTTTAGAGTTCCTTTCTTGTGTGTATGTATGTGCACGCGCGCGCGTGTGTATGTGTGTGTGTGTGTGTGTGTGTTCATTTCATCATTCATTCATTTATTTATTGCCTCACCTCAGTTCAGGTGTGGCTCAAGCCAAAACTATTTAAATCAGCAAACATTTCTGTTTCCAGGGAAGGGTCTATAGGGTCCCTATCCTACTGTGGCAGAGCTAGGGAAAATAATGGTTAAAATTAGACCTATCACCTAAAAGCTTTTCAAACAAGTAAACAGACATCCTGAGTCTTTAAAGATGTTTTATTACGTTAGTAATGCATGTTTCTTAGAGACAAAGTAGGAAGAAGAAAGATAAAAATGAAGTCTTGTTATTTTAAATGTGTTGTTCAGGCAAAGCTACAAGAAAAGATTTAATGTCTTTGAATCTAAGGGAAAGTTAGGCAAGAAATAGCAATCAATTGGGTATGTTCTTTTGTTCATACAGAACATAAGGTGATAGTCCAGTTCCCTCATCTCTCTCTTTGGATAAAAAATTTTTTTTGATAGATGAATAGAACAATTATTATCTGTATTTTAAATAATACAGTATATAAATAATTTAAGAATTACCCACCAATATATACGCTGAGTTTAAAATTTAAAGCGATTTAGAACCATTCTCTCTATGTATATTGCAAATCATATATCATGATGTGGAGCCTCTCATGTTTAAGAAGCAAAACAGAAAAAAACAAATGTGGAGATGAAATGTAGGGCAGCACAGACTGTGTAAATGGAATCTAGACTGCTTCTGGGAACATAATTTCATGAATAAAGATGATCCAGCATCTCTGAACTATGTATTTTAAGATTAATATTTCTCAATAGAACTTGTCAAACTGAGTGGCAGTAGAATCCATAATAAGTACTTTATTGAATTATATTTAGTTTAAATATAAATGTAAAAAGGCACAATGAATTCTCATGTCAAATTATGTCACCAAAAAGTTAATTAGTTGTACCATGATTCAAAAAAGAATTCCTTTTAATTTGAGAAAACACAGGTTTGTGTTTCTAAAAATTCAAAGACTTTTTTTAAGTAATGAAATTTATTTTTCAGAGCAGTTACAGATTCACAGCAAAATTGAGTGGAAATACAGAGTTTCTGTATACTCACCGCACACATAGAGCCTTCCATGGTATTGCTATTCTACACCAGAGTGGTATGCTTGTTACAATCAGTGAACATGTGCTGACATATTATTATCACCCCAAGTTCATATTTATTATTCATTTGTGAAATTGTGCACTGTGTGTGTTTTGACAAATGTATAATGGTATTTCTCATTACCTGTCATTAAACCATATAATACAGAATAGTTTTACTGCCCTAAAAATCTTCTGTGCTCTGCCCATTCATTCATCTCTAATTCCTAGCCACCACTGATCTTTTTACTGATTGACAGTGTATCCATAGTCTCTCCCAGAATAACATATGGTTGAAATGACACATTATATAGCATTTTCAGATTAACTTGTTTCACATAGCAATATGCATTTAAGTTTCTTCTATGTCTTCTCATAGCTTGAAAACTCATATCTTTTTAGTACTGAGCAATATTCCCGTCCTAGAAAATACTGCTGTTTATAAATATTCATCTATTGAAAAGCATATTGGTTGTTTCAATTTTTGGTCATTAAAAATAAAGCTGCTATAAACACTTAAGTGCATGTTATTGTGTAGCATTATCTTAAGGGAAAAATATATTTACTTTTGTAACAAACTGCACAACTGTCTCTCAGTGTAGTTGTGCAATTTTGCATTCCTTCCAGCAGTGAATGAAAGTTCTTGCTGCTCCTCGTTCTTGCTGATCTTTAGTGTTGTCAATGATCTGGATTTTGGCCATTCTAATAGTGCTCATTGTTGTTTCAGTTTGCATGTCCTAATAAAATATGACAATGAACATCTCTTTACAAACTTCCTCCTCCTCCATTTCCCTCTCCCTCTCCCTCTCCCTCCCTTCCTCTGTGTGTGTTTGTGTGTGTGTGTTCCTTGGCAAAGCATTTTCTCAGGTTTTTGTTTACTTTTTAATTAGGCTGTTCATTTTCCTATTGTTGAATTTTAAGAGTTCTTTGTGAATTTTGTGTAATCACTCTTTGTCAGATCTTTCTTTTTTCCTAATATATGGCTACAATACTACAAATTTCCTGCTAAGCGCTGCATTTGTTTGCCTGCATCCCACAAATTTGAGAGATTGTATCTTTATTTTCATTTAATTCAAAATATTTTAAAATTTTTCTTGAATTTCTTGGTCCTTAGTATTTTGGATACTCATGCTATCTTCTTATAACTGATTTTTAGTTTAATTCCATTGTGTTCTAAGAGTAGACATTGTATGTTTTCTCAATCTTTAAATTTGTTAGGCTGTGTTTTATGTCCTGGAATGTGGTCTATCTTGGTGAATGTTCCATGTGAGCTTGTGAAGCATGTATATTCTTTTGATCTTTGATGAAATAGTTCAGAGATGTCAATTATATTCAGTTAATAGATGGGAAAACTGAGTTCAACTTTATTCTTACTGATTTTCTACATGCTGAATATGTCCACTTCCGATAAATGATATCAGTTGAAAGTCTTCAACTTGTACTATGGAGTCATCTATTTTACCATGCAGTTCAATCAGCTTTTGCTTCTGTTATTTTAATGATCATTTATCAGGCACAGGCATGCTAAGTTTCATCATGTCTTTTGTTTCATGGGCCATTTTATTATTATGCTCTACCCCTCTTTTATCCTAATAATTTTCCTGATTCTGAAGTATGCTTTGTCTGCAATTAATATAGAAATTTCACTTTCCTTTGATTAAAACTAGGCTGATATATTTATTTTCCATTCTCTTATTTCAAGTCTAGACATATGTTTATATTTCAATTGGGTTTCTTATAGGCAACATACAGTTGGGTCTTGGATTTTGGTTCCACTCTTACAATCTTTGTCTTGTAATGAATATATCTAGACTATTGACATTTGAAGTGATTATTTGTATAGTTTAATTGCATTCACACTTGTTAATATTCTCTTGTTATTGCCCTTGTGCTTTGTTTATATTTTGTCTTCTTTTCTTCTCCAACCTTTTGTGGTTTTAATGAAGTACTTTATGCAATTTTTTGTGCTTCTTAGCATGTAAATTATACTTCAAAACTTTAATGATTACTCTAGAGTTGTTTTGCTTTGTTTTGTTTTGATTTGTTGTCTTTTTTGAGACAGGGTCTTGCTACGCAGTTCAGACTGAACTTGAGTTCACTTTGTAACCCTAACTGGTCTCAAACTTGCCAAGATCCTTTTGCCTCAACCTCCCACGTGCTGGGATTCTAGAATTTTAACTAAGCCTTAACAACCAACTTCTTTTTAAATAATCCACTCTGCTAATTAAAAGTAGTGAGTACCTTATAATATTTTTACCATTCTCCCCTACAGGCCTTGTATCATTTCTGTCTTTCATTTCACTTAAATATAGTTGAATGCATTGCTACTATTATTTTGAAATAACTTGTTTCTTAGATCAATTAAGAATTGAAAAATGAAAGTTTTTACATTACCTTCACTTAGCCCTTCTCTGATGCTCTTTCTTCATGTAGATACAGGTTTCTGACCTCTATCATTTTTCTTCTTGCTGAAGAACTTTTTTTTTTTTTTAACATTTCTTGCAAGGTAGATTCTCTGGCAACAAATACCCTTAATTTTGATATGTCTACTTTTTTAAAGGACAGTATTTTAAAGAACAGTCTTTCTTTTGTCTCAGTCTCTCTTTCTTTTTCTTTTCTTCTTGTTCTTGTTCTTGTTCTTGTTCTTCTTCTTCTTCTTTTTCTTTTTCTTTTCTTGTTTCTGAAGGACAGTCTTGTACAGTGCAAAATTCTTGATTGGTGGGTTTTTTTCTCTCAACACATACAATATTTCATTCCACTTCTTGCTTACATGGCTTCTAAGAAAAAGTTAAATATAATTATTATTGTCATTTCTCTATAAAGAAGGATTTATTCTTTCTGGTCTCTTTTGATATTTTATCTTTATTTTTGAATTTCTGCAATTTGCATATGATATGCCTATGTATAGGAGATTTTGACATTTATCCTACATGATGTTCTGTGAGCTTTCTGTATCTGTGGTGTAGTACCAAACACAATTAGAAATTTCATTTCTAATGAAATTTGTGGAAATTCTCAGTCAGTTTTGCTTCAAATAATTCTTCAGTAATTTTCTTTTTCTTCTCTCTTTGATATTCCCATTACTCATCTGTTACAACTTTTTGTTGCTCTACAGTTCTGGTTTGTTTGGTTTTCCCCATTCTTTTTTCTCTTTGATTTTCAGTTTCATAAGTTTCCATTTAAATACCCTCAAACTTGAAAATTCTGTCCTCAGCAATGCTTAGTCTGTTTATCAGATCGTTCAAAGTAGTCTTCATTTCTGTTACAAAGTTCTTTATTTCTAGTATTGCTTTTTGTTTCATCTTTATGCTGAATATTATGTATTTTTTCTTCTTTGCTATTTTTTTCTATTAGAACTTTCAGCATATTTATCATAACTGTTTTAAATTACTGTTCTACTAACTTCAACATCTCTGCTATGCCTGAAATGCTTTTGGTGCTTGTGACTATCTTCAAAGTGTGTTTTTTGCCTTTTATTATGCCTTGTAATTTTTTGTTGCACTAGGGACAGGGTACATCAGATAAAATAAATTCCTGTAAGTAGATCTTTCACAGCATAATGATAATGTGAAGGGGTAATATTCTATAGTCTTATGATTAGTTCTCAGTCTTTTGATGAGCCTGTTAGTCTCCATTATATTACTATAACAACTTATTACAATCAACTTATAAAGAGAAAAGGTTTGTTTTGGCTTATGGTTTTGGAGTTTTCAGCCCACGATTGGTTGGCCCCATTGCTTTTGGGCCTGTGCTGAGGTAATAACATGAAACAAAGCCATGCATCTCTTGAGCAGGATGCAAAAAAGAAAAGGAGCTCTCTGGGGTCCTGATTGCCCCTTCAATGACACAGCACAATGAGTAGATTTCTCATCTTTAAAGTTTCCACTACCTCTCAATAGCAGCACAGGCTAAGAACCAAGCCTTTAACATAGGACCTTTGAAGGAGACTTATTCAAACCAAAGCAGAGCCAATGCCCTTTGTCTGTGAAACTAACAAGTTTGTCACAGTTTTTCTTCTTTTTGGTGGGAAAGGATAGATGAAGGAGGCTGATTTGGGAATTACATTTTTCTGAAGTGATACATGAGCTGGAGTTGGGTATTTACTGGTCCTCAGGTAGGTTATGCTTTGATAAAAATGCAGCTGGTTAAATTATGCTGAAATAGTTTTTCCTAGGCATAGGCTTTGTTACCAAGGACAGGATAATGTGGAATATTCAGAAATGGTTGCTTCTATTTCTGCTGGCAGGATGAGAGTATATTTCTTGAGTATGCACTGTGAGAACCTTGTAGACTTCTTGGGGGTAGAACTCGCAAGTGTGGGGTGCTCCCCCAACCAGTGACTGGGTCCCCCTAGAGATTTTATGTGTTGGTCTCATCCAGATTGAACTGCTAACAATTCATCAGTTATAGTTCAGGTTTTCTTTTTTTAGCACGGATTCCTGTGGAGTTTTCTGCTTGTGGGTTTTTGCTCTGAGAAGCTGTGGCTGTCTCTCCAATTTTAGAGGCAGCAGTTTACTCTCTGACCTCACTTTTCTGATAGATATAAAAAGAGTTGCTAATGGTAAACATTACAATTGTAATTTTTGCTTGTTGTTAGAAGGGACTGAGAACTATCAACTCCTTACATGCCAGACCAAAAACTGAAAGTCCTCAAAAACATTATTTAAAAAAATTCCAGGAAACTAAAGTGGCAGGGTCAAAGGTTCTGTTGGTTATATTGATCAACTTTTTTGTCTCAAATTGAACTCAGAATGGACAAGTCCACTTTAGGGGCAGTCATTTTTTTTCCTTTCTTGACTCTTCTTTTTAGCACTCACTAAATGTTATTTATCAAACAAGGCAAGCAAGAGCATATGCTATTATAGTTTCTTGAGTCAAGAATCTAGTTATTATAATAGACAATTTTTTAAAGTCAAAGTGAAAAGGAACTAGGAAGTTTATTTATCTATTTCCATTTATTATTTTCTTTTATGGCTATTTTAAATAGAAGTCTACCAATCTAGAATATGAAATCACATCAAGGATAATATCATCAACATTTTCCCTTTTCCTTATTTTCTGCAAGAGAAATAAGTTTATATTCCTCAAAGAATAAAAATCTAACCTGCTGAAAACCTAATAGTAGATTTTATATCAGTTTCATTCTCTTATCACCTAAGATGATACATATATTGATGAGGTCAATCTATTCATTTTTCTCGTCAAAATTTTTTGTTTTATTGCCTATTGTTATGGTTTATATCTAGGTATACCCCAAAACCTCATACACTCATGGGTAGGGACTTTTGGGAGGTGGCTGGATCAGGGTGTGTGATAACTTAAAGCACTAAGTAGTTTAGCATAGTTCTGGGAGTAGATAATGAAAAGGTTCACCCTGGGTGTGGGTGGCACCAACCAATAGGTTTATAACCTGAATGGAGGAAAAGGAAAAGAAACACTCACTGTTAATGTTTTGCAGCCTTCTTGCCACACCATGAACTGTTTCTCATCGGCCATGCACCTCTGCCATGCTGCCCTCCATGCCTCGGTGCCAACTGACTATGGACTGAAACTTCTACAAATCATGAGCTAAAATAAACCTTAACTTTTGTATCAGGTATTTTGTCTGAGCAACAAGAAAGTAACTAAGACATCTGTCTTCTCTGGGACACTATCTGCTCCACAGTGGCAGGAACCAGGCCAGTTTGATAACTCTCTGGCACACAGTATTTCAATATGTATTTGTTAGACACATCATTGGTTCTTCAGATGTATTACACATGACTCAACCTCATTTATTTAATAGTTATTAAGTGTTTAAATTTTTTAAAGTTTATTATAGGAAAATATACCTTGTTATTAATCTCCCCTCAAAATACTGCACCTCAATTCAAACATACATAACCCATCATCCTTGCTTCTTTCTGAAGCAGTTTGGAAGTCCTCTTTCCTGTCTTTAGTTGTACTGTTGTGGCTGCTTCAGTGCCTTGAAATGATTTAAAATGTTTAAGCTGATTTAAAATGACCTTTCTTGTATAATATACATAGCATATGGAGGGGCAGAAGAGACCACCAGACTTGTGTAAAGGCAGCATGGAATGGAATTTATTGTGCCTGGGTGCAGGAAGGCAGAGAGTGACAAGACTTCTGCGAATATAGAAGAGTGTGTCCCCCTTCTGGAGAGAAGGCAGGTGACATCAGGTGGGAAGACTTTAATAAACATCTGTGATCAAAGTTCTCTGGCGGTCTTGCATCTCAGTGGGCAGAATCCTTGAAGTGACCTGTGTAAATTCTCAGGTATCTCCAGGTATTCCTAGATGTCCCCAGGACCTGCAAAATTCCTTGTCCTATCTTATCTTCTTCACAGTAACTTGTGTTTGCTGATGACAACTCGGGTATTGAGCTGAGTTCCCCACAGAGAGTAGTGTCTCTGCTGGCAGGAGAGTTGGGGGCTGGGAGAGTCAGGTTCAATTTGAACCTTACATCATGGTCATTTTGACTTTGGGGAGGAGCCAGAAATTGCAGATCTTATGAATTATGTGGAAGAGGACACATTATAACGTCTTTACAAGCCTGCCTTTCCTTTGGATGGCATACAGCAACAGCATTTGTATATTTTTGATCACACATTGAAAAACACTTACGATTTTTTTGTTTGTTTGTTTGTACCAGAAATTGAACTCACAGCCTTCATGCTTGCCAGCCAGGAACTGTGCCACTGAGCTAAATCCCTGGCCCAAAAAATACTCATGAAAGAGAACTTCCAGAACCGCTTCAAAAAGTGGCAAATATGAAGGAATAAGTGTGCTTGAAGCGAAGGGAATTATTTTGAGGGGGATTAATGGCAATATGTCTTTTAGTATTTTTTTTTACATTTAAGTATTCACTGTATATTTTGAGCGTATCGTTGTATATTGGGTACTCTGAGTCTATAAAGTCTATAAAGCTATAAAGTCTATAAAGTTCACTCCCTGCTTTCAAAGCATTTACTCAACTGTCAGTCATTGTAATGAGCTACCCTTGTTAAGACCAAATCTGCTCCACCTCCCCTTTCCCTACCTGAGGAGCCTCTTCTGGAGGCTACGGCTTCTAGCATTTCTCTATCTGAAGGGATTTTTTTTGCCTTAAAGCTGCTCAGAGACTAAGGGTCAGGTGGGTAGTGCCAGAGAATTAACTTCCAGAGCAATTCACACCCAACAGGGTCACCTTCAGTAGGACTCTCTGAGCATGTTCTACCCTGGTTCCTAGAGGGTCTCCAGTGGGGCTGAACCTGGTCCTCTCAGGTCTCACTCGAGCACTCTCCTTAGTTTCTCTTTTCCTGGCCTCAGGTCCCACTCCCTTACAGCATCTCCTGGAATCACCTTAGTTCTCATACACAAATCCGTTTAGTAAAGTCTACTTCCAAGAACATCATGGAAATGAGAGTATAGTAAGCAAGAGAGGCATAAGCACAATGCCTGGGAAAGCTGAAGAGGAGAGGATCAAGTCCACCTGGGAGACTTTCCAGATTTGAAATGATCCAGGTAGAGGCAGTGGGAACTTGTGTAGAAGAAATTGTTCCAGTAGAGAAAACCAAGGCACACAGGTGCTAAAGAATAAAATGTTCAAGAAACTACAGGCAACGGTGCCTAGTGGGCAGGTGGGCAGAGGGGCCTCACAGACTTTACTGAAAAGCACTCCAGAACCCCTCAGGTTCCAGTGGAGAGGCAGCTCTTTGTGCCCCTTTTAGCCTAAACTTTAGCAGAAGCTATTCACCTTCTTTATAATGGCACTTTACAATGTCCAGACAGTCTTCTTTTGGCAGAAAAACCCAAATGTATAAAAGGACAGGCCACACATAAAAGCAGCCATGTGGTAATCGTAGACCAGTTCACTGTCTTTCTCAAGTGTGGCTTTTATTTCTGGCTCTAGATTTTAGTTCACTATTCTAAATTCTTATAATATAATGTAAATCAATATTTTACTATTTCTAAAAGCTTGCAGTCTAAATGTAATATTCAGGTCTCAATTCAAACAAAGGTATTTACTGCCTTTTGATAGATGCTAACATTTGACTTTTTTTAAAAAAAGAAAGGAACAAATAGTGTGTCAGGGGGATATCAAGTAAAATGATCCAAGCAAACTCTTCTTTGGTTTTCACTCTATTAATTCACAGGTAAATATGATACATATTTGTAGTCTTATTGATTCTCTATCCCCTTGTCCTGGAGATGGTTTCCTTCTAATGGAATATTTTGACAAGTCACTCCATCTCCAGCACTGACTCAGTGAGCCTCTCAGTATGGCCAGAAACTGCCAAACTGGTTATAAACCCAGATTAAGAACTGAAAACCAAAACCTAGAGATGTGGCAGGAGGACAGGAGTAGAATAATTCCATCATTTTCCCAGCAGAAGAAAGCTGGAATAGGAAAGACAAAATGAATGCTTCTGAAACAGGTATACCACATTGGAAAATAACAGAGAAATTAAAGAAGTTATTAAAGCTTGCAAGAGAATTCAGTGAGAGAACACTACTCATTTCATCCCAGCATGAGCTGGTTTGCATTATTATGTTTTGCTCTATACTTAGCCTTGGATAGAGCCACAAATTACTATGGTTAAATAAAGCTTTTGAAAATGGAAAATAGCAACATTTCAAGTACAGAACACTTGAAACTTGAACACTGGGAAGAGTGCTCTCCAAACTGTCCCAAAACTGGGATGACTGAGTTGAATTTCTAAAATTTCTCCTTACCTGTCCAACACTTAGGGATTTCAGCCATACTTTTCAAGGCACTCCCGTTACTATAATATTGTTTGTGTAGTAAATACAACTTTGTTTTTAAACTGAGAGATTCTACCAAAGACTGACACAGAAAGAAAGCTGACAGTACACTTGCAGACTGAATATTTTTGGACACACTGAAACTAGAAGAGCATTATGGTAGTGACATTTACCGAACTACTTGTATGTCCAAGGAATTGTTCCATTCACATATTACATGCATAAACTAACTTAGCCTTGTACAATCTTATAAGATAGTACTATTTATAATTCATTTTGTAGATGAGAGGACTAGAGACTCAAAGGCTAAGTAACTTACCCAAGTTCACATGGCTGGTAGGTGGCAGAGCCAGAGTTCAGTCTGGACCTAGAGCCTGTGTTCTTAATAACTTCCCTGTAATACTTCAGAAAATAAGCTATCACCAGAAAGTTTGTGTTCATCACTTAAAAATCTACTTCCCAATGATGGTATTTGAAGATGGGAGTCTGTGAGCATTAATCCTGACATATCCTGACAACTTCACTGGATTAAGAAATTCCTAGCATATTAGTAGAGCACACTACATACCTAGTACCAAAATCATGACTCTGTGATGCACCTAGACACCCAGGATCATGAGTTTCAGGCCAGCCTGGGCAGCACAGGAACACCCTGTGTAGAAAAAAAATTTGAAAAAAGAAAGAAAAAGAAAAGAAAAGGAAATAAAGAAAGAAGAAAGAAAGAAAGAAAGAAAGAAAGAAAGAAAGAAAGAAAGAAAGAAAGGAAGGAAGAAAGAAAGAAAGAAAAAGAAAGAAACTGCAATTGGGTAAGTTCATAATTACACACTTTCTCTCTCAGTTATGAATTTTAATGCAATTCTTATTTAGTTATTTGACATACTGTGTTTGTTCACAGCATCCCTTTAATTTTGAATGGTAAGTCTAAAGAAAGTATTTTGATTCTAAGCCTCTGCCATCTTTGCTGACTTCCTGCTATGTCATAACAATGCTGCTTCATAAACTGCTTCTAAGGGAATTCCCCCCATTGTCTGTGTTATAGCCTCAGGATTCTAAGATGAAATTAAAAGAATTCTGGCTCTTTTGACCAAAAGGGGTGGACCTCAGCAGCACTAAACTCTCTGGCTCCACAGAACTTCTGCTCCTTCTCTCCATTAGGGCAAGTCCAGTGACCGCTCCCAGTTTCCTCTGGGTGGGTATGTGCATGCTGCCACAGAACTGGAAGGAATGGCCTAGCGACTATCTCAAAAAGGAACTGAAATATCCTTGTTGGAGTCCCATGTCTTATGAGTTTTACCACTGTGATCTGCCATCTTTAAATGATTGAGCAAAGATAAATACTGCAAAGAGGAAAACAGAAATATAAAAGACAGCATTGCCAGGTACAAGAAAAGCTCTTTCAACTCTAACTGAAATAATTTTTATAAAAGACAGTAGCTTCATCTGCCTTTTTGCAAATACCATAGTGGATGAATGATCAATGTTCCTTCTAAAGGCCCAGAAACTGTTGCAGTTTTGACCAAACACAGCTAAATAAATGAACTGCCCTCTGGGACTGTAACATTGAACCTTGTAAATGAAGGCACTTTAGATGGGTGCAAACAAAATGTGTCCCTTGCACTCACTGTAAATATTAAATATCAATCAGGAGAGAGTACTTTTAAATAGGGAGGAAAAAAGTATCTTGTTGGGGCTACAATCTCTAATGTAAAAAAAAAAAGAAAAGAAAAAGAACTCAACAAAGAATAGTTTGTTTTACATGACTTTGTTTTCTTTTCTCTGCATGCAAACCTAATTATAAAATAATAAGCGTTGATGAATTAAAAAGAGAACATTTCAGGACTCAATCCCTATAAATTTTCACTTTCTTTTCTAACTTTCAAGGGTATTATCTTTGGTGACCAACAAAAAAAATCTAGTTAAGATATTTATTTAAGTGGATACTGAGACTGGAACAAAAGTAACCATCTAGGTCCCAGAGGAGCCAAGTCCTACTCAGCCCAGCTCAAGGCCCCAGCACCATACTTCAGTGGTGCACCCCATCAGGCCATGCAGGTCCTGGAGGAGCCAAGTCCTGCCCAGCCCAGCACAATGCCCCAGTGCCATCCAGCCATTAGGGAACACCCCAGCAACCCTCACAAGGCTTGGAGTGGAGCCCCACCCAGCACAACACTCAGGCACCATCCATGGAGTATCCCAGGGAGAAGTATGGTCCAGGAGAGACCTGCCCAGAGACCCTCTGCCATCTGGGAAGAGACCTGGTGAGCCAAGGAACAGCAGAAGCCCCATCTGTCATTTTTGCATCACCTCAGGAACCTCAGCTCAGAGGAACCCAGGTGCTTGGCTCACCCCTTTACACGTGGGACAGTCAGTCAGCACAGAAAGTGCCTTAGACTTAATCAGCTCATCTGGAGGAACTTAGGAAAATGACAGAACAATAGGGCAAAATGCAGTTTCAGACCTCCAGCCCGTTGAGAAGAAGCCCAGGAGACACTGACATAGAGGATACTACAGATTGCACAACTGAAATTTCTCAAATGATAGCAACTAAAGTAAAAAAAAAAAAAATCCATGAAGCTATAGAGGAAATTAGATGAGAAATAATCTCTGAAGTAAAAAAAGAAATAACAAACCTAATTAAAGAAATGTTGAGCATATCTGAGGAAGATATAGATAAAAAATAGAGGATCATAAGAAAATGATGGAAACCTTGAAAGAACAATATAGGAAAGACTTAGAATGCATAAAACAGATTCAAAGAGATATTCAGGAAATTAAAAATTCCATTGAAAGCTGGCAAAACTGCTTGAATGAAGCTGAAGATAAACTTTCAGACCTTGAAGACAGGGTGGAAGCTAATGATCATTAAAGAAAAGATTTCTTAAAAATAACAAGGAAACAGGAAATACTTCAACAACTGCAAGATGGTACCAAGAAAAACAATATAAGACTGATAGGTATCAACGAAAAAGCAACAGTCACACAAATGACAAAAAGAATATATGCAGAAGTAATAGAAAATTTTCCAACCATGAGAAAAGAATCTGACACACAGATAAATGAGGCATAAAGAACTCCAATTAGCCATAAACAAAATAAATCTACAACCAGACATATAGTAATTAAGATTCCAGAAATTCCACATAAGAACAAAATACTAAAACCTGTCAGAGACAAGAAACAGATCATCTATCAAGGAAAGCCCATCAAAACCATGGCAGACTTCTCAACACAAACCGTAAGTCAAGTAGGTCTTGGAGTGAAGCATTTCAAGTCCTGAAAGAAAACAACTTCCAACCCAGATTGAGGTACCCTGCAAAATTATCTTTCAAAAATCAATGGAGAACTAAGATACTTTCATGACAAAGAACAATTGCAGAAATTCATGACCCCAAATCAACACTACAAACAATACTGAAAGATACTCTAGAAAGATAAAGATGACCACAATTCCAAGAACAACAGAAAGAAATCACCAAGCACAGCAAGCACTTAGAGAAAAAAAGAAGAAAACCAACAACAGGAAGATAACATGACAAAGATAAGTCAATACATATCAGTTATAATCATCAATGTAAATGGTCTGAATTCACTAATCAAAAGACTGGCAGATTGGATTAAGCAACACAATCCAGCAATATGTTGTATGCAAGAAACACATTTAACACAAAGGAAATTCATAGACTTAAAGTCAAAGGATGGAAAACAATATTCCATATGACAGGAATCCAGAAAAAAGCAGGAGTAGCTACTCTATTTTCAGATAATATGAACTTCAAGCCAAGAGTGATCAAAAGAGATAAAGAAGGTCACTATGTACTTGTCAGGGGAAAACTTCAAGAGGAAGAGATAACAATCATAAATATGCACCAAATATGGGAGTACCCAACTACGTCAGCCAAATATTTTTAGGTATGAAAAATCAAATAAACAATAACACAATTATAATAGGAGATCTCAACATTCCATTGTCAAAAAGAAATAGATCAACTAAACAAAATATCAACAATTAAATAACAGGACTAAACCAAACTTGTGAACAAATGGATTTAGTAGACGTGTACAGAGTGTGTGACCAGCAACATTATAATACACATTCTTCTCTGCTGCACATGGATCATTCTCTAAAATAGACCATATACCAGCCCACAGAACATGCTTAAGTAAATGCAAAGGAATTAAAGTTATCCCATGCATATTATCTGACCATAGTGCTATAAAATTGGAAATTAATGACAAAAGAAACCACAAAACACATGGAAATTAAATAGCACTCTCCTAAACAACCAATGGGTCACAGGAGAAATTAAAGAAGAAATTATACAATATCTGCAATTGAATTAAAATGCAAATACAACTTATTGGAACCTGTGGGACACAATGAAAGCAGTCCTCAGAGGGAAATTTATAGCAGTGAATTCTCACATCAGGAAAATGGAAGGAACACAAATAAACAACCTAATGCTGCATCTCAAACTTCCAGAAAAAGAAGAGCAAGTCAAACTCAAAGCCCAAAGATGGGACAAAATTATAAAGATTAGCACAAAAATTAATGCAACTGAGACTAACAAAACAATATAAAGAATTAATGACTCGAAGAGCTGGTTCTTTGAAAGAATAAATAAAATGGATAAACCCCTAGCCAACCTTATCAAAAAGAGAAAAGAAAAAACTCAAATCCATGCAATGGGAAATGAAAAGGGTGAAATCAATACAGATCCTTTGGAAATTCAGGTCATCAATGCCTATTTTGAAAATCTATACTCTCATAGGATGGAAAACACAGAAGAACGGACAGATTCCTGGAAATATATGACCAAAACTGGATCAAGAAGATATGAAAATCCTGAGTAACCCAATATCAGTTAATGAAATTGAAAATGTAATTAAAAACTTGTCAACAACAACAACAAAACCCAGGTTCTGATGGATTCATAGCTGAATTCTACAAGAAATTTAAAGAAGATTTAGCACCAATACTCCTCAAATTCTTCAATGAAACTGAAAGGGAAACAATTCTCCCTAATACATTCCTGGAGACAAGTATTACCTTGATACCAAAGCCAGAGAAAGACCCAACCAAAAAACAGAACTGTAGGCCAATCTCCCAAATGAACATAGACACAAAAATCCTCAATAAAATACTAGTAAACAGAATGCAGCAAATCATCAAGAAAATTGTACACCATGACTAAGTGGAATTCATCCCAGGAATGCAGAAATGGTTCAACAATGCAAATCAATAAATACAATACATGACATTAACAGAGCCAAAGACAAAAATCACATGATCATCTCAATAGATGCACAAAAAACTTTTGATACAATCCAACACTCATTTATGATAAAAACCCATCCAAAAATTGGAGTAGATGGTTTTTACCTCAATATGACAAAAGCCATTTATGACAAAGCAACAGCCAACATCATACTAAATGAACAAAAACTGAAAGCTTTCAACCTAAAATCAAGATCAAGACGAGGATGTCCATTATCACCACTCCTACTCAATATACTTCTGGAAACATTAGCCAGTAGACAAGAGAGAGAAATAAAAGGAATCAGGATAGGAAAGGAAGAAGTTAAATTATCATTATTTTCAGATGACATGATACTCTACATAGAAGACCCCAATAACTCCACCAACAAGCTTCTAGACTTAATAAGCAAATTCAGCAGTGTAACTGGGTACAAAATCAACACTCAAAAGTCAATAGCATTCCTGTACATATACAACAAACTCACTGAGGAAAAAGTTACAAAAACCACACCCTTCACAATAACATCTGAAAAAATGAAATACTTAGACATCAATCTAACAAAGGAAGTAAAAGATTTATACATTGAAAATTATAGTATTCTGATAAAAGAAATTAAAGAGGAATTCAGAAAATGGATAGGTATTCCTTGCTCAAGGATAGGAAGAGCCAACATAGTGAAAATGGCCATACTCCCAAAACTGTTATACAGATTTAATGCAATCTCAATCAAAATATCATTAGCATACTTCACAGATCTAGAAAAAACATTCAAATAATTCATCTGGAACTAGAAGAGACCTAGAATAGCAAAGGCAATTCTGGGCAACAAAGACAAGACAGGAGGCATCAAAATCCCTGACCTGAAATTATACTACAAAGTTGCTATAATAAAATCAGCATGGTATTGGTAAATAAACGGACTTGAAGATCAATGCAACAGAATAGAAGCACACTCAGCCACCTTATTGTTGACAAAGGGGCCAAACAAGTTCATGGAAGAAGCACAGCCTCTTTAATAAATAGTGTTGGAAAGATTGGCTTTCCACATGCTGAAGACTTAAACTAGACCCATGCCTATCACCATGCACTAAACTAAAGTCAAAATGGAACAAAGATCTAAATAGAAATAAACACTAAATCTACTAGAAGACAAAGTAGGTAGAAATCTACTACGTAGGACATAGGGGCAGGCAGAAAGTTCATGTACAAAAACCAAACTGCACAGGAAATGCTTCAAAGAATCAACAAATTGGATTTCATCTTATTAAACAGTTTTTGAACATCCAAAGAAATCACCAACAGAGTTGTCTTGATTACTTTTCACTCATTGCTGGGACAGAGTACCCAGCACTCAAAATGAATGAAGGAAAGGTTTATTTAGCTTACAGTTTTTGGAGGTTTCAGCCCTTAATCAGCTGGCTGCAAGGCAAGGTGGCATGGCACTGGGACAACACTTCAAGGTAGCATCCAGAGCAAAAGGGAGAAGAGCAAGTCTCTTTTCTTCACTTATGTTGTATACAGGCCACCCCCTCTCCTCTCCAGGGCTGGTGTAGCACTCACAAAATCTCTGTGCCCACTCTAGCACAGGATGAGTATATTTACAAAGTAAGGATCCTGGTTCTCTGCTGAGTCTCTCAGTTAAACTTCTAAACTTCTCAATTTGGCACAATATACCAACCGTAACAAGAGTGAAAAGAAAACCCATGAATTGGGAAAAGATGTTTCTCAACTGTTGTGCTGACAAAGGTCTTTTATCTAGAATGTATAAAGAACTGAAAAAAATCAGGTCCCCCAAATTCAAAGATCCAATCCAAAAGTGGGCATCTGAATTGAATACACAATTCTCAGTTGAAGACGTATAAATGGCAAATAAATATTCAACATCAATGGTCATTTGGGAAATGCAAATTAAAACACTGAGATTGCATCTCACCCCAGAAAGAATGACTATCACCAAGAAATCAACCAATAACAGATGCTAGAGGGGAAAAAGGAGCCCTTCTTCATTTTTGGTGAGAAGGTAGACTGGTAAAACCACTGTAGAAATCAGCGTGGAAATTCCTCAACAAACTAGGGTTAGAGGTTCCATTTGACTCAGCTATTCTCCTCTGGGTATTTTCCCGGAAGAATTGAAAACATCATACCACAGTGATATATGTGCACCCATGTTTATAGCTGCACAATTTGTAATTGCTAAATCTTGGAAATAGCCCAAATGCCCATCAACTAGGAAATGGATAAAAAAAAAGATGTGGTATTTTTACACAATGGCATATTATTCAGCTATAAAGAAGGATAAAACTGAGGCTTTTGTAGGTAAATGGACGTAACTAGAGACCATGCTCATAAGTGAAATAAATTAGACTAGCATGCATAAACACCTTGTTGTCTTGCTAGTATAAGAAACTGAAAATAATAAATAAGATCCAAAAGTTACAATAGATATGGTGAAAGGGAAAGAAACTGCTCAAAGGGAAATCATATCATTTGATCAGTTTTGCATGCCTATATCTGGTAAACTGAGCAACTATTTTGAAGATAACAATATGCAATATAACAACCATTGTTAAGTTCCTATCATCTTATTTTGAAATTCTGTGTCACTACTTTGTTGTTATTGTTGTTGTCCTCATTTTCCTTTTGTTGTTGTTTTTTGCTTGTTTGCTTGCTTGATTGCTAATTTTTCTGTGCTTTTTTCTTTTTAAAATAAAAAAGTAACCATCTACACGCACACACACACACACACACACACACACACACACACACATAATTTGACTGGTTAACAAGAGCCAGTGCATGGATTCTTTCTGGAATTAAGCATCCTGTTTATGTGCTATCATACCTAAAAGAATGCCAGACTTAAGAACTTGTTCCTCCTCTTAAAGAAGGGTCATACAGTGCAGTCTTCTGGTACCTTTGTAATAGGAATGCAGTCAATGCTCTGCAGTCATATATTTTGTATTTCTCAATATCCAAATATTTGTATATCATGGTCTAAAACCATATATAAATTTGTGATTGCATTAAGAAATATAACCCTAGTGATATAAGTTACTATTAATCTCCCTATTTATACTTTAAATCTTTTTGAATTTTAATTATTTGTATGTGTTGCAGTGCACAATGAATATATTCATCGTGGGGAGTTGGTACATGTATGCTTTACATCTTAATTCTTTTAACTTCCCACCCCACTCCCTTTCATCCCCTCTTACTCCATCTCTAAGTCCTCTACTCATTTACAGAATGACTATTTCCCCTGTTTCTTGTCATCTAACTTTTATTTTGCTCTTTGAATTATTTATACTTTGGATCATTTTATTCTTAAAGCAAAATTTTTATGTGAAACTTTTTTTTCCAGTATGGAATATAAAAATAAAATTCAGACATGATTCTGGAACATAAAATTAAGTTTCCTTGTCAGCGGCTTAAAACAAAGGTATAAATTTTGAGGTTCACACTAAGGATGTGGGCTCCTAAAACAGGCATCTGGATGGGGCAGGCTGATAGCAGTTTGTAAGGGTGGGGTAGAGGATGACATGAGGAGTGATGGTGGGCAGGAGGTCAGGAAAAGAGACAAAGTGCGAGTGAGGGTCTTGCTGCCAGACCAAAGGCAGTGCAGATACATGTGAGCATCCCGGGACAAAGTCACTCTGACACCATCAGAAGAACATTTATCCTTTGAAGATAAGGTTTTCTTGCTTGGTATGATCCCCAATAGATTTTTCCCTTAGAGGAAACACATCCATTTATGGCAAGCTTAGTCCTTCTCCAACAGGATGTTGATCTCATTCCCCTAAAAGTGCTGTACTTAGAGTCAAATGCTTTGACTTTTGACCTGACCTGGACCTTCAAGAGAGATATTTATGCTTGCATCTGTTATCTCAGTGCCCAAGCCTGGCACATACACATCCTTGACAGATACTTGTTGAGTAAATGAATGTGAATGGGGAAATGCTGATAATACATTCTTTTCCATTTGATAATCCATCCATCTACAACAAAATCAGTCATTTGTAGTCCAACACCAGAGCCACTAGAGGAACATCCTTAGTGAAACTGTACCTTTCAGAGTTGCAGAAAGTTCATTTCGTTCTTTCTTTGGGTTTCTTCCACATTCTGAGCTTTTGTCGGCATTTTGTCTTTGGTTTATACACAGTAACCCAAGCAAGTTTTTTTAAAAATCTTATTTTTATTAGTACATGATTGCAGTACACAACAATTACATTCATCATAGGGAATTGGTACATATATGTAACACATTTTAATTTTTTGTATGCACCCTTTCCCTTCCCTGCTTCCTCCCTTCCTCCATCTCTTGGTCATCTTCTCATTTGCCAAATATCTACTCTCTGTTTCCCATTATCTATCTTTTATCCATCTTATTATTTATCTTAACATTCATTTAAGCCACAAGGTTGCTGTATTTAAAAATGTTAATGCTCTCATGACACAGAAAAGAGATTAAAGCTTCAAGAAAAATTTCAAGAGGAGGAAATGTGGAAGTAGAAAATGAACAACCTCCAAAGTACTGGACTATTCTTGGCTTGATCTTACTATTAACTAGTGAAGAGTAAGGCATGTAACTTTGTCAATACCATAAGCAGCACCTATAAAAGCACTCATACATAAATATATGACATTTTAAGTTAATTTGACAATGATTACCTATAGAAACCACAGCCACTCTGATATCTCAGTGGCTATCCTTGTTTTGAAACACTTAGCTAAATCTAGAGCTGATGAGCATCTGAAGTTGGAAGCTAGATACTCTCTGGTGAATATTTTTATATTAACAAGAATGTAATAACAAAATGAACAGTGGTTTTTAAAATAATTCTTACATACTGTATGCCAAGCTCTAATTCATACTTTCTTTCAAAGCACACATTAGAGACAGCTCACATTAATATCTTCTTGCATTTGTAACTGTCCTTATACATTTAATGCGAGAGCACAGATTGGGAAATAGTATTTTCAAAATGTATTTCGTGCACCTAAATAATGCCTTTGAACCCTTTGATCTCTGGCCACAGTACATATATTTACCTTCTTGACTGGACTGACAGCGGATGAAAATGTAAGGCAGGATATATTTTCTGGGTTGGAAATAGTCTAGTTATGGAGCCAAACCAGATTCAGGTTGTTCTTAAAATTTCAGTTTCAAAAGGATTCTCTACAGCACTTGAGAGGCTGAGGCAGGAGGATCGTTATGAATTTAAGACCAGCCTGGACTACAAAGTGAGCTCAAGACCAGCTTGAACTGCATAGTAACACCCTGTCTCAAAAAGACAAAACAAAGTAAAATAAAATGATTCTCTAAAGTTTTCAGGTGCAGCTTCACCTTGGCTATACGTTAGAATAAGCTGTAGAGATTATTTTAAACTACCAACAGCCAGATACTGTGGGAGACCACCTGTTGACAATGGAGGACAAAGTTCAGGCCTTTGTTTTTATCAAAACTCCCTTGTTGCTCTAATCCCACTTGTGCTGGGATCCATCAAACTATAACTGCAGGAAGTGAGCCCCTGATGAAGTCTCTTAGACTAACCTTAGAAGACCCAAATATCTGTTATCTAGGAAGAAACATGAATGTTTCAAACTTCTCATTTTTCCATAACCTTCATAATTTTTTCCACAATCATGTATCATGTTTTGTTAGTTGTTTTGTTTTGGTACTGAGGTTAGAACTCAGGGCCTTGCACATGCTAGACAAACTATCTACCACTGAACTACACTACCATTTTGTTTGTTTTATTTTGAGACGGAGTCTCAAATAACTAGGTTGCCCCAGTTGCCCTCAAACTTGTGATTGTCCCAACCTTAGCCTCTCAAGTAGCTGGACTTGCAGGTATGCACAACCACATCTGGCTCTGTTCTTTAATTAATATTTTCCTATATATTAATTTACATTTAAAAACTAAAATTTAAGAAAATTTTAAAATTCTTTTAAAAACTGTCAATAGGAAATCAGTATCCTTTACCATCCAGGAAAAGCAAGTAAGAAAAGAAATAAAACAAACACCCTCACTTTATTTAAACTCAGTCAGGCCCCGCTGCCTGCTAGGAGACATATGGTCAGGGGCCTACTCTCTTTTAGTTGGCAAGGGAATGGAAAAAGTTCTGGTTTTAACCACCCTGCTTTCATCCATTTGCGAAGCACAAGGGCTAAGGCTTGGGGCCACTGTGGCCCATTGAAACCTCATGAAAGGCCACATGAACCAATCTATGCTGATGAAACGTGAGGGGAACAATTTTTTCTGGAGGCTTTTGGGGAAAAAAAGATGTGGGAGTGGCTAGACGAGAATGCGTTTTTTCTCTGAATGTTGACTGGGGCCTTTGTTGAGTACCGACGCAAGGCCTTACCATCCCAGCCCTCTGGAAGAGCAGTTTCAGGCCCAAGGGGAAGGCTGACCACCCTGAGCCTGCTGAGCAGAGCAGCCAGAGTGCCTCCTGCTGACTGTTGGGCCGCTGTAGTTAGTGCAGGCCTCTTGAATTGGTTTGTCTGTTGTTTTGTTGGCCACTAATCACTTCCTGATGTAGGGAGAGAAGCAAGTGTTCAAAAACCTCAACACTTAGCAGAGACTTTCTTTTTGATACACTCAGAAGGATTAAAGAAAAACTGGAAAATAATGCTTTCATTCATTCAAAATCATCTAATGCCATGTTTGTCTGTAAAATAAAATGATTTTAGAGCCAAAATCCTCTCTTTAGGAAATATTTGCTTTTGGTTATGAAGGTGATAGTTTCACAGAAACAAACCTTTCGTGGGCTTCGAAGGGTTTAGATTTGCTTCCTAATAAGTTTCCTCAATGAGAAGCTTAAAAGTGTACATTGCTAGCCTCATTGAACCTTCTGGAATTTCTGAAAATGTGTGTGGAGATAGGGGTAATAAATTGTCTGTGCCTCTGGCATTAAGCATGGAGGCCTGTGAGAAATGCAGAGTCTTATGCCCCACCCAGACCTACAGGGTCAGAATCTGCATGTGACAAGATGCCCTCTGGTTTGTGTGCACACTGAGTTCAAGACACTGTTTCAGATTCACACCACAGGTGCAGTGCTGCTTAGACTACCAGCAGCCCATGTGTGCAGAATGCAGGCTCAGTGTCAAACTCACCTTGACTGTAGAACACCAGCTGTCCCCTCCCGGCCCAGCCTGAACTGTCTGCTTTGTTTCCATCCAGTTGCCTGTACAACTGATAAGACCTTTTCACAAAAGAACCAGTTTCTGAGAATTCCTTAGTGTTTCACTCAACACTAGCTTATCTTTGTCCATCGCTGACACCTCACCGTGTCGTTGTAGAATTCATAGATTCTGGGCCAGATGAAACCATTAGGGTTTTACCTTTGCTGTTAAAATTCCCATATCTTATAAATCAGTTCAATTCAAACACAAACTTCTTTTGTGTCATATGTGAGCCACATCCTCCCAAATTTTTTATCAGAGTTATGATGATTAGAAATTCCCTGAGGCCTTTTGTAATCAGTAAATTCTGATTTGTCTTGAAAGAGTATTCAATCAAGTGCTCTCCTGACTCTATGAAAATTTGAAAACTAATTTTTCTTTTTTTTTTCAACACAGTCACCAGTCATGTGAGTTACATACCAATGGCCAGCTAAGGGCTAGGTGAATTCAAGCAAAAAGGATAAAAGAGGAAGAGGAGGAGAAAACTAAGAAGGAGCCAGAGGAAGGGAGAAGGAGGAGGAGGAAGAGAAGGAAGTTAGGGAGGAAGGAAGGAAGGAAAAAAGGAAGAAAGGGAGGAAATCATGACTCCTGCCTGTTGGCTGGGCCTGCTGTGCTTCATTGAGCCTAACTTTCTTTTTCTGTAAAATAGAGTGGTGGTTTTGAAGATTCAATGTGAGAGAAAGTATTCAGTGTGATTCAAGGTGAAAGAAAGCACATGCTCAGCATGCAGTGCCTCTCAGTAAAGTGAATGCTCTGGAGTAAGGTAAGTTGGACATCTATGTCATAAAAAGGAAGATAATGTCAAATTCGTTTGTTCACCAAAGTGACAGGAGAGGAAGAACTGGAGGGGAATGCTAATGGAAGGGTCCTAGGGCCCAGCCCTCCAAGAAAACAGGGTTTTGTGTTGTTAGAACCTCAGGATAAAGTTTATGACGGTAGTGAAAAAGCGATACAGTGCCTGAAAAAGAAGAAAGGGGGAGTCCTGGGTAGCAAGAGCGTCAGAATACAATGACAGTCTGATAGTCTCTGTCAACTTCTGGCAAGTCTGGAGCAAGAGTGCCTTTTAAAAGAGGATCTTGTTGAGCAGAAATGGCAATGCCCAAGTGTCCTCAGTCATTGCTCGTGCCTTTTGTGGGAAAAGTATGCCATCAGCTCAAAAACTGAGGAAAAGACTGAAGGGTAAATGAGGGTAGAGAGCTAATGATATTCTTCTACCTGAACGCCAAGTTACTTTCTTAAAGGAAGATCCATACAGCACATTTCCATGGCTGGCACAAACTTGGACAATGGAAATCCCCAGGTAAGTGGAGGAGAATCCCAGAGTGGGAGATACCGTGGCTTAGTCTCAGAGGAGAACCCTGGTAGTAACCCAAAACCATGGAGAAGCCAGGCTTATAACCCTGATGCTGGAGGAACGGTGTCTGGGAAGATGTGGAGGAAGATGAATGTGCAGGTAGCTTTGCAACATCTTGAGCTGCTTCTGAGCTTGCCCAAAGGAGGTAGCAGCACTGGGAGAGGCCTCCAGATGACTGGAGAAGAAAGAGTGTGTGTATAGGATTTCTCAAGACCACAGGCAATAGATACAGCAGGGACAAAGCGGTGACCAAGTTCTGGTGTGACCTGTTAAACCTAAGAGGAGATTATCAAAGCTAGTAGGTAACTTGGGACCAGATTTGTACCTATGAGGACTTCACCTGGGCTTACATGCCACTGTGGGAAAACCACGGGGAGAAGCAAAAATCCTAAATTGATGTAATAGTTGCTAAGAACAAATAGAATTTTAAACCAGAGGGACTAATTTATCTTGAAGTTATGAGATTATATTTTCTGCAAATTAAGAGAAATAAGGAAATGGGAGCTAGTTAAGTTCAGTTACAAATAAATGCACAAATAGTATTTCTGAGTTACATAGCCTATTAAATTCCATCCCTGCCACACATGAAAATGATATCCTTTGATATAATCACTTTACTTTTTTAGAATCTAGCTTTTAAAGTGGAAAAAAAATATGCAGAAAGATATTTTTCTGTATTATTTCTAATAAGTAAAATAAATTCCTAGCAGTAGGGAAAAATTAGAAAAACTATGGTATATCCGCTTGATGGCACATTAAATTATTAATCATGATATTTTCATTAACATGTAATAATATGTAAGCATTTTTAGAATGAACTAATTAATGAAACAGGCAGAGAGAAATATTAAATACAATGTTTCTGAAGCCTTTTGACCACAACCCACACTAAACTATTCTAAACTGCTCCCGGGACCTAGTAACAAAATATGTACATATTTTATTACTGAAACAAAGCTTGCATGAAACAATGCCTGCCTCCCCTGGGCTTCATACATCTTGGAATTTTGTATGCTATTCCATTCTGTCTTTCTCAATACTAATGAGTTCCACTTCCTGGGTTTCCTCACTGCTGGTGGGCCATGACCTCTCCAGGACTGAGCACAAGGTCAGTGACGCAAAAGATCAAATGACAAAAATGCATGTTTAGAAAATGTGCTTGGAGAAGATATGCCAGAGTATCAACAGGGCAAGGACTCAATGGAAATCATTCTTATTTTCCAGCTTTTCTCTAATAAACATGTTACCTTTTACAATGGATATGGTATTACCATACTAATTTTCAAATTCTTTCCCAGGCTTCTTTTCTCTAGGCCAGGTAATCTCAGTTCCCACGTATCTGGCAAGTTCCCTTTACACCTCCCATAAATTCCTGAGCCCAAACACCAGAGTGTCAGCCAGAGCTGCAGGCGCCTTTTGCGTGGAGCAACTTCACAGATTTAGCAACTCATGACTCATAGTACCCATGTGGCCACTGATGAATTATGGGTATTTTAATAAGGAGATCAATGTCACAATTACCCATATCCTTCATTTCTTTTTTTCTTTCATCCCTCTCTAACACAATTTTATTTACTGCTTATTATGTTCCAAATACTATTCTAAAAGCTAAAGAGTTTTTTCCCATGTTCTGTATTTTTTTTTACAACTGTGTATATTTTTCACAATCCTAAAAATACATTTTATCTTAAAAGATAACTTTAAAATATGATTTTTGCCTTAGAAATTCCCATAGTCTAGGGAAAAAGCAGTCACCTAAATAAGTATGTTATTGTGGGACTTACCTTTGGTCCTCTACCCACTAGCCAGGAAGTGGCGCATCAGGGTGGCTGTTCATTGATAACGGAAAACATTTTGACATCACTTCCAAAGCACCAAGAAACATGTCTGATTCTCTCCTCTGCCTCTGTCCTTTATTTCCATTTTCTGGGAGAGACAGAGGAGAGAAAGGGGACAGGGAAGAGGAAGGAGAGAGAGGAAAGGGGGAGAGACGGAGGTGATGCTTTTGGCCAGTGGTGAATCGGATCCGTGCTTGGCCATGAACGGTTGACTGAGATTACTGCTGTAAGCATCATGAGATATTCAGAATGCATCTCAGCTTGACACCTCTCTGAGCCCCAACAGTCATGTGAGATTGGTTGGTCCAGCACAGTTTATTTCCCTGTTTTCTGAGATGAATCAGGGATGGCCTGGCCTGTGACTTCCAGGGAGGTCAGACCTGATATTTGCCTGTTTTCTGTTAATGAGTAGCATTTTCAGTGGTAACTTCTTCAGTATGTTAACTTCTGAGTCTGCTCTGCTCATGTTGAACAGTCCATTTTCTCATCATAGGTAGCCTGTCAAACTTTAATATAATGTTAAAGGCCAATACGATTAGTCAGAGGTATTTTAACCCAATAATTCCTTGACTTCTGGACATCTTGTCATCTTCTCTACTCAGAAATATGCCTTCTGAGCCTATTTCTTAAGAAATCCCTTGGATACCTATGTGAGACTCCAGGCACCCCCAACCAGACCAGACTTCCCCACCTGTCTTCACTTGGGCATGTGCCTACCCTACAGGGGCCTTGTTCCCCCCACACTAGGGGAATTCAGGGTCTCCAGAGATGCTCCCACATTTTGGGAGATGTGATTCAGAGTTCTGGAAAACCTGGTGAAAAACATTGCTCTCCTGCCTTTTTTGTTTGCACCTCATGATAAATGTTCTTTTGGCAGTTTTATAAACAGACTGTTAAAATGTCACCTTTTTAGAAGTGTGACAGATTTGTGGGAGAGGACTGCTCAGAGGTGGGTCAGGTGCAGTAAGTCACCGCATTGGGTTGAGCTGGTGATCTGACGACTAGCTGATTATTTGTCTGCAAAGTTGATCCAGGCTGAAAAATTATGAGATGCCATCTTTCATATAGCCAAAAAAAAAAAATAGATATTGCTGGTCCTCTGAGAGTCAAACGTGAGGCTTGCGTGTGCATTTCACCTTCATGAAGGCCTCCTGGACCTATCTCAGAGTAGTGCGAAACATACAGCACAGGATGTGAAGAGGGTCTTCAGACAGAGGAGCCTGCTGATCTGGAGTAGAGTCACCCCACCCGGCCACTCCTGGTCAAGCCTCCATTAGGAGCAACAAGCTCCACTTTACTGAATGAAGTAGATACGGATAAAATTGAATATTTACCAAACAGAGCAACTAGCCCACAGAGAGAGAACAAATTAGATCATTTTGGTAATGCATTTGTGATCCCTGAAATGCTAATGTTTTGTGAGGTGAAAGAACACATTATTTGAATTTATGCTCAATTAATGCAGAAATTCCTTGTAGCTGCGTTCAGACACCCTCGCCCTGCAGAGCAGAGGGGTGTCCATTCTGCTCTTCCCATCATCACACCATAGAGGGAATTCTGTGAGAATTCCAGAGATTCCCAAAACACTCCTAAAGGTAACTCTTAGTCACTACCTGAGAATGTTGGAAATCAGAAAAATAAAGTTTTAATCTGCAAAATGAGGAAAGATCCTAGATGCCTTGGGAAAGGAAAATACCTAAAGACTTCGCAGCTAGCAGAATTGTCCTTCAGGCAGAAAACCTGTTTCTACTCAGTGGCCCCAAGCCTTATGTACAACAGGCAAAAAAAAATTTCTTAGCTCAACAGTACAAATCCTGTTGGCAAACAAACCAACAAAGAAAATTGCTTTGCTTTTGGATGACTCAAATAACTAACTTTTGACTTATGTTTTAGTTGTAATCTTTTACTTCCCTTTGGGGATGAATGATTTAAGAGTTCTGCAATCCAATACAGTAGCCACAGAAAGCACCTGGAATGTGACCAGTCTCCATTGGCATGTGCTATAGGGCATGTACAGCAGTAATTCAAAGACTTAACGTTCATAGATGCATGCACACACACACACACACACACACACACACACACACACACAGACAGAATGAGAGAGAGAGAGAGAGAGAGAGAGAGAGAGAGCTCAGTGATTTCATAAAACATTGATTATGTGTTGAAACAATATTTTCAGTAATATGTATTAAGTTCGAGTTGTATGGCATAAACCTAACACCAACACATCACTCTCTGAGAGTTGGGTTATCTAAAATTTATATGCTAATAGGGCTGCATTCCTACTAGGCATGAAACACTATGGGGAGAAGGAATGTAAGGACAAGCAAAGGCATCCTGACCCTGGAGGCCATGCCATTTCTGGAAGCCATCATGCCAAAGTCTAGCCACTACAGGCGTGTCTCTCTAGGAACATTATGTCAGCACCAAAGAGCAGAATCCAATATTTGTGCCCAAATAAATTTATTTCAATATTTTTTATATATTACGGATAATGTTGATTAATATTAGATTTCATTGGCATTGACTCTCTGCAATACTAGGTGGTTAAATTTCCTCCTTCCTTACATTTGGCCATATTTCTTGGTTACTTTTTTCTCATTGTTGAGACAAAATACCTGACACCCAAAATGGAGGAAGGAAAGGTTTATTTCTTACAGTTTTTGGAGGTTTCAGTCCATATTTAGCTGGCTCCAAGGCAGGGTGGTGTGGCTGAGGGACAGCCATTCATGGCAGCCACAAACAGTAAGAGCAAAAGGGCAAAGGAGAAAAGAAAACATACCTTCTTCCCTCCCTTATACAGTATTCCGGCTCCACTCCTGGGTGGGTGTAGCACTCATATCGCCAATCCCAGCACTAGACAATGAACCAATCACAAATGCTAGGTTCAGCTGCCTCCATGACTGCATGAGGTTTGGGACACCACCTAGACACAAACCATAACACCATACTAAAAGGCAAATGATATTGGATTTTTTCTTTTCTTTCCTCTTTTTTTTTTTTTTTTTTTTTGTCTGTACCAGGGATCAAACTCACTTAAGCCACTGAGCCAAACTCCCAGCCCACTTTTTTTTTTTTTTTTTTGAGGCAGGGTCACACTATGTAGTTCAAGCTGGCCTTGCTCACATTGTAACCAAAGCTGGCCTTGAACTCAGAATGCTCTACCTACCTCAGCCTCTCGAGTGCTGGGATTAAAGGCGTGCACCACCATGCCTGACTCTTTCCTCTTTCTCTCTCTCTTTTCTTTCTCTCTTTTCTTTCTTTCTCTTCTTTCTTTCTTTCTTTCTTTCTTTTCTTTCTTCTTTCTTCTTTCTTTCTTTCTTTCTTTCTTTCTTTCTTTCTTTCTTTCTTTCTTCTTGCTTCCTTCCTTCCTTCCTTCCTTATAGTTCTGGGGATGAAATCCAGTGGCTTGCACATGCCAAGCACTATTGATTACATCCCAGCTCTTTTCATTTTATTTTGAAATAGGGTCTTGTTAAGTTACCCAGGCTGACCTCAAACTTGACAGTCTCCAACTTTAGCCTCTGGAGTATCTTGTACTAAAGGCCTGAACCCCTGCACCTGGCTTTAATGCTTTTGTTTTTGTTTGTCTTTGCTTTTGTTTTTTGGTGTTGGGGTTTGCACCCAGTACCCAGGGCCTTACATGCTAGGCAAACCCTCAACTGCTCAACTACATCGCTAGTGTTTAATTTTTTAATTTAATTTTATTTTTTTGTGCAGGATCTATCTGGTTTTATTTAAACTTACAACCCTTCTCCCTCAGCCTCCCATGTAGCTGGCTTTACAGGCATGTGCCACCTCATCTGGCTATGAAGAGTCCTTTAAAATATAAAACATGCATTTGTAGAAATTCTACACTATTGATTAAGGAATTCATTATTTCAGGAAGGGTAAGAGAAAGAAGTCAGGAGACAGTAGATGGGAGAGGCAAGTGCCGTCAAAAAAGGGTTGACATAGGAGTATTCAAGAAAAGACACTAGAAGGAGAAGAGACTAAGGGCTGAATACAGGGTGCTTGAATTAGTGAATTCATAAGATGTGGGGTGAACTCAGGAAGTGGGGTGAATATAGGTCTGGGTCGCTGAAAATGAGGAAGCTCATAAAGTGCATGGTCAATGAAATGTGTGTCATCCCTGGTGATGTCAGAGTTGCCTGGGAGATGAGGTGGAGAGGAAGGCTGGGTTGAAGCCCTCAGTGCCAAAGCCTTCATGCGGTTGGTCCAGCTTAAAGGATCCACCAAGGGACTGCAAGTGGGGGAGGAGTAGATCCCTCAACACAAACCTGGGCCTGCAGTCAGAAGGAAAGTGTGCTGGGAGCAAACCCCAAATACCCAGCAGATGCTCCATCTGAGACCAGCCTACCTTGTGGTGCTGGCCCTGGAATTGAGGTCCAGGGATTCAGTCTTTAAAATCCACAGTTTATTGGTGACATGGTACTTTCCAGTTCACCTGAAAGCCAGAGGCCTAGGTGTTGTGTCAATAGTGACTTCCGTATTCGGACAAAAGCCACACGTTCCAAGAAGTGTTTGGGGAGGTCAGGCTCATGTTCCCTTAAGCTGCAGGTGGAGGGACACTGCACTTTTATTTAGAGGTGTGCTTGCCAATAGTATTTTAACATTCCAGAGTCACTTGGGGGCCTGTTAAAGCATAGATCACCAGGCCCCAAACCAAGATTTTGATTCAGAGAGGATGGTGTGGGGTCAGAGAAGTGTTTATGTTGCTGGTCTGGAAGCCGCATTTTGAGAGTCACTAATTTAGAGGTTTGGGTCTCAATTCTGCCAGTACTGGAACCACCTGGGGAGTTTTAAAACTCTTGTGGTCGGGCTTGAGCCTAACTATCAGGAATTTTCAGAGCTCCCCCTGTGACTGTGATACACTATGAGGGTTGAGAGCCCCTGATTTAAAGTGTGGCCCCCTTGAGAAAAGCGCATGAGAATTGATTTCTTCTTCTCTGAGCAGCAAGGATATTTGTTTAATCTGTTTGGACAGTCAGTTTCCAAGAGATAGTTCATCATATATGTTCATCAGTTATATTTGTAGTGTAGTCCCTCATTTGACTTTGTGATTTCTGCACTCCCAGATGAGCAGAGAGTGTGTTTTTCCAGTCCAGAGGGACATTGTGGCATTTTTCATCTGAAAAGGCCTGTTTAGATTGATTTGAAATTCAAAGGGACATTTGGCTATGTGGTATATTTCTTTCATTAATGGAGGTGACACGGCTCATTTTACCCCACCAGTCAGCTTCCACTTGAAAAACTTTATAACTTCCTGCTGAGTCTGGGGTCACAGGGCTTCACAAACTTGAAAAACACATCTCACTCTGTAGAGCTTATTATTTGGAAACCACAGAACTTTTCCAGGTAACCCATATTAAGGAGTTATTAATGACTAGGGCTAAGTGCTATGCAGTGATTTTTGCACTCATGAAGTCATTATTTCCTATTTCTTGGTTGATTTATACTCAGCTAATTACTGCTCTCCTGTTGGCCAGTTATAACTTTCTCTTTCTGGGGTACCCGATCCTGGAAGTTTATAGTTGTGAACGAGTTATAATGAGGTCCTTCTAGTATACCCATAACCAGATTACATTAATCAAATTCCAAAACTAAACTCCAGGTTCTATAACATTTTTTTTAAAGTCCCACAATAAGATAATGTAATATAATATAGTAAAACTTGGTAGTGCAGTTTAAGAGTATGGATTTTAAGTCTATATACTTGGCTACAATTCCTAGTTAAACAACCTTGCTCTGAGTGAAAATTGCATAATTTCCCTGAATTTTATTGTATCATCTGTAAAATGGGTACCTTAAATCACTTGGTTTAACTACCTCACACATAGGCTTTTATATCAAAAGATGCAATGCATGTGAATGCTTTCTGTAAAGTTAAATAAAATAAAACACAAACGTTAACTATTGCTACTACTGTGCTTATAGAATGTAAAATTCTGAAAAATGCATTTTTAGGGATAATGGAGACTTCGGGGCAAATATTTTTATTTCAATTGAAATGGAAGTAAAGATAGTTTTTTTCTGTATTCAACAGTCTTGGGACCAGACCAAATAACTTACTGGCTTGCTCCAGGAAACACTTCCTTCTGTAGATAAGACTGAAAACCAATTAAATGACTTGCTAACAGTAACATCTTATTCATTAATATCTCTAGACCAGTAATGTAAACCTTTTAGAGAAGAGTACCTAAACTGCAACCCAAAATCCACCTATTGATCGAGAAGTGCCAACACTGCAATTAAACCCAAATACTGATGTTTTAGCTTTAAAAAAGCAACTCATACATTAATATCTTTTGTCTTAAAAGAAAAATAAATAACATTTGCACCATAAGCTCCTCACTGTCCTCAACAACCCAGAACTAGTGTGTGTTAAACTCTGTCCAGTACATTTCCTGCCTTGCAAATCTTGCCTTAAAATTCTCCACCCAGATCCTAAAGCACTGCAAATATTGTCTCTGATGTTTTCCTTCTATGACACAATTGAGACTGTTGAGGCAGTGTTCTCCCTACTGCAATAAGCCTGAGAAGCTCAACTTGGCTTGATTAACTTGTTTTTCTGAAGGTCTCTTGGGAAGTAAACACAATTCTACTGAAAATCTTTCCAAAATATAGCATGCCAACTTTCTTCCACAGCAAGATTAGTGTACAGCTCCTAACAGAATCTTAGTTATTTCCAGGTATTATTCAGAACCTTCAGTAATCTTTTTGAATACTGGTTTTGTCACCTATCTAGACCACAAAAGTGCCAATTATTCAAAACCCAGATGGTTAAGTCTTTGTAGAGTGTGAGTGGAGAGGTCTTCTAAGCTGTAGTCTCAGAAATCCTGGGGGTGGGGCCAAAAAAGGGTAATTCAAGATCTATGGGGGCTTCTGAGTCTCAGCCAGGGTCTGAGGTCCTCTACCCTAATGTATCATTAATTATGTAGAGTCGAGGGTCTCAAAATTTAGTGTGCATCAGAATCATCTGAAGTGCTTATTTAAAATGCAAATTTCAGAATCCCATCATCAGAGATTCTAATTCATAGACCAGAGTGGATCTTAGAATCCATGTTTTAATCAAGCATCCCATAGTCATTTGCAGGACACATTTTGATAAGTGTTGATTAGTGTAAGGGTAGTGAGAAACCTACAGGAAACTAGTTATGATGAGCATGTATATCATGTCTAATAAAGAGGCACAATTTTCTGAAACAGTACTGTTGTTCTGAGCTCAGTTTCATTATTTGCAAAAGATGATTGTTGCAATGTATTAATCTCAGGAGACACTGAATTTTACCCCTGTCAGGAACCTGACTACAGTATACATAATGAGTGAACAACTGACAAATTTATTAAGGTCTTGATTTGAATTCTAACATTAATTTTATTAAATTGCTTAAATTCAATGTGCTGACTTACATAGAATTTTCATTCTTTTGGAATAAGCTAAAGTATGTATAGGTTTCTCAAATATATTTGATTATTTGTCACATTGAAATTTCAATGTAATCAATACTTGAATGTATTCATAAATCTAATCAATGTGTAGAGTCTTAAATTAGCAAATAAAATTTTATCTTCCAAATGTACCAGACACTGTGGTTATGACAGGCACTTAATAATTATAAAACACAGATAACTATAATAAAGAAACAAAAAATTATGGGCCTAAAGGATAAAGTCATAAGAAAAATAGCACTTTTTTTAAACAGTGAAAATTATGGCATGGGAATTATATCTCAGCAAATCTATTATTCAAAATGCGTATTTGGAGAAATACTATAAAGCAAAAAATTTAGAAGTTTATTTTGTCTATAAAAAGCATCACTTTAGTCTGTTTTCTGTTGCTATAACAAAGTATCTAAGCCATGGTAATTTATGAACCATAAAAGTTTATTAGGCTCATAGTTTTAGAAGAGGCCTAGAGCATGGCACCAGCATCCGCTTGGCACCTGGTGATGCCTTGTTGCGCCATCAGATCACAGGCAAGTGGAGCAAGTGTGCTCGCTTGGATCTCTTCTTTTTCCTATGAAGTTACCAATGCCATAATGGTGGCCTCACTCTTATGAGTCATCCTAATTATTTTCAAAGGCTTCACCTACAAAAATCATTAACATATCAATTGGGAGATTATGTTTCCAATACATGAATTTCAGGAGATATTTTTCTAAGTTTAGCAAAGTCACAAGATGTCTATGTTGGACTGATGTGGTACTCTGCATGACCAGGGAACAGGTGCATTGCTACTCTGTCATCTTCAGCATGTGGCTCCCATCTTATTTGGTTCAAGTTGGCAGCCACCATTTCTGTATTCCAACTGGCAAGAGGGAGGAAAGGGGGACAAAAGGCATGGAACTTCCTCTTATGGTGCCTCCACATCTCATTATTGGCAGAATTAGGTCACATTGCCACTCTTTACTAAAAGGGAGCCTGGCAAATGTGGCTCTTATTTAGCTGTGCATCTGGCTAACATTCAGCAGAGAACAGAATACTATGAAGGAGAAGGGATTGAGCAAACTAGTGGTCTCTACTACATGGACAATAAATAGAGGACCTTGAATATCATTTTAGAATAGTCCATATTTAATTCACCAAGGAACTTGAAAATAGTAAATTATCCTGAGGCAAGATGGTGACATGACTTCAGGGAGATAATCTATCTGGCAGTGATGTATAGCATGGATTACAGTGAGGAAATCCTTAAAGCAGGGAGGCCAAATAGAAGATTGCAGTAGACAAAGTAAGAGGTAATGTGGGTAGAATGTTAGACAACAGAAGTAAGATTATAGAGGAGGTACTGAATTGAGAGAATGGAAGCAAAAATTTGGCAGCTAAATATACTGTGTGGATGGGCAAGGACATGAAAGTCAGTCAATATTCCATCATGTCTCCCCAGAATGGAGCTGTGTGAGCCCAAATACCTACAAAAGCCCAGTAGATAAATAATTGGACAAAATGGGCTCTGATCTCCCCAACAGAAAAGCAGAGGCCTTACTAGATACCTAGCAAAACACCATTTGGAACAGGTGGGAGGGTGTACAATTCCTTTTGAGACTCCTACACCAGGGAAAATAAGTACTTAGCAGGTATCTCATACTTTTAGTTTTGAACTACTCTATTAATGAAAACAATTTTCAGGAGTATGTTACCAGCTCCACCCAAAACCCCCAAGACAGGAAATAATTACAAAATCAACATTTCTCCATGTCCAAGCAATACATAAAAGCTAATGTTTATGCAATGTTTTTACGGTTTTTAAAGTATTTTTAAAAACATCCATTTAGGCCAGGGATTTAGCTCAGTGATGCAGCACCTGCCTGGCAAGTGTGAAGTCCTGGTACCTACAAAAGTAAAGCAAAGCAAAACAAAACAAAACAAAACCATCCATTAAATCATTCCTTTAATGTTTTTCCCATTTCACATGTATAAGATTGAGAAATAGTTATTTGTAGTGACAGTCATATTGCCAGGAAAGGATGAAGCTGAGACTCTTATCTAGGTCTTTCTGCCTTATAGTTCCAAGTCTCCATCTCTGCTGCATGAATGAGAAAGTGGTCATTTCTGGATTGAGCACATATGCATACATACTGCACATTTTGGTTATTGCAAAGAATTAAGACTGTGCCCACTAATTCGAGTATCATGATTAATCTACTGCTTCTATATGGGTGCATTGGGCCAGTGCTAGTGTGATGGGAGAGTTTTCTTTATTTGGGTCATTTAGACCTGCTGTGTTTCTGGCTTTCCTCAGTCTCTTGTACATATTCTCGGTTGGTGCGGCATCCTCTCTTCTTGTTGCTTCTGATTTAGGCAGGTTTTGCATGGTGCTTACTGAATTTCCTGAGACTTTTGGTTGGCTTGTGACTCAATTACATTTCCTTAAACTCTTCTCACCTGAATTCACAAAGACACAAAATCTGCTGTGAGTCTCCTTAAGACAAGGTTAAGTATACTGTAGTAACTGTTAACATGAGGAATTTGGAAGCATCTTAAATGTCTTACAATAGGGTTTATATGTCCTGTTTATTTATCATTAAAAAAATGATATAGCCACTTATTAATTCATTGCAAAGTGGTGGTTATAGTAACTATGTGTCACACAAACCAATACATTATATAGTGAAGCAGAAAACAGTAACCAAGGAATTAATGTGCCATGTGGATTGCATCACAATTTTTCAGTTTTTTTATTAGTACGTGTTTGCAGTACATAAAGATTACATTCCCTGTGGGGAGTTGTAAATGTGCATGACACATCTTACCTATCTTTTTCATCTCCTTTCCTTCCCTTTTCACCTCACTGCATCTCTTGAGTTGCTTCACATTTGGACAAAATCCATCTACCTACTTCCTATTGAATTAGGAGATTGGGCGTGGCAAAGCCAGCTGGGAAAATAAGTAGGACTAGTTCGATACAAGACCCCAGGAGAGAACCTAATACTTCCCAGGACCCATATGTAGACCTTCTCGTGTGTTCCCGGGAGATACGGACTGCATATAGGGACACAGATGCCATGAGGAGCCTGCTACTGTGTCTCTTCACAGCAGCCCACCTTGTGTCTTCCAGACCAGGGTGTACTTTTATTTTTTCTCTTTTCTTCTTTTTCTCTCTCTCTCTCTCTTTTTTCTTTTCTTTTCTTTCTTTTTTTTTTTTTTTTTGCCTAAGTTTGCTCTGCAGAGCCAGTTTCTCCCTTACCCCATCACCCCTCAGTTATCAAATAAACTTTTGGCACCATTTTTGGCTTGTCTCGACTAATCCTGTGTTCAAGGTGAAAAGGACATGGAATAAGTTTAATTGATAAATCATTTAAAAAAGAATTCCCCGATAGCGTTTTTGGTAAGCCAGCATGGAAAGTGAAACTAAGCTATCAAGAAAGGAAGGTAAGGCCCCCTGTGGGCATACTTTTTGCTTCTCTCTAAAGTGTTGCAATTGCTTTGCTTTCTCCTTCTCTCCCTCACTCTCTCCCTGGGCTTCAGATGCAGGGAACTATTCTCAAGGCATACAGGAATTGTTTGCTGTTTTTCTGGCTGCGGGGAATGGAAGAAGTATTTTGTTTTTCTTTCTAGATGCTTCTACTCATTCTGTGGGTATGCCTTGTTGTCTGCATGTTTGTTTGTTGTGTGCTTGCTACTCCTTTTAGAAATTATCCTGGTCTCTGCTTACTCTTGCCTGTAAATGGCTTTTGCTTGGTTTGTGTTTTGGTCCAGAGTACCACTATGCTACCTTGCCACATGGCCATCTGCTGTCTTGTTTTGTTGCATGACTATTACAGCAGTATACATCACCAGCCACCACAATTTCTTTATTCTCTATCTTTTTTTTTCTTTTTTTAATAACTGGCCTTACTAGTAAGCCTCTGATTTAAAGTGTATATGCCTTGTGGAGAACAAGAAAGAGAAAACTTTTTCCTCTCCACATGAAAGAAAAAGAAATTGTGTAATAATCCTTTAAAAACTCATGTGATTTTTGACTGCGGGAAGCCTTGGAGGGTGCAAAGCTACACCTGGAGGACTATGGCTACAGCCCCAGGCAAACGCGGGAGCATACAGTGGGGCAGATGTGGGCACATGGGCAATACCACAGGCCTGTCCTGCTGGAGTGTGACCATCTTACTGTAGCTCCAGGCAGAAGAAAGGGGGTACATGGTGGGCCTAACTCACCCTGGCCAAGTGCACACATGGATGTAACCTTCTTGCCCCCTTCCCCTTTGCCATGGCCCAGATAACCGAGTGGGGCACCAGACAACCTAAGGACACTGGCAGGCCAAAGCTACCCATGCATGTGTGTCCTGAGCTACAGAGCCTGGGTAAAGACTTAGCCTACTGTCTTGGTTACTTTGCTCTTATGGCTGAGACAAAACACTGGACACCCAAAATGAAGGAAGGAAAGGTTTACTTAGCTCACTTTTTGTGCAAGTTTCAGTCCATAATCAGCTGGCTTCAAGGCAGGGTGGCACGGCACTGGGGCAACACTTCAAGGCAGCAACCAGCAAAAGCAGCCAGAGCAACAGTGAAGAGAACAAACCTCTTCTCCTCCCTTATAGTGTAAGCAGTCTACCACCCACTCCATCCTCCCCACTTCACCCTCACCCTATCCCACGCCCCAGGCTGGTTTTAGCACTTGCACCACCTCTGTGATCTCCTCTTGCACAGGCTGAAGATATTTACAAAGTAAGGATCCTGGCTCCCTGGTGAGTCTCTTAGTTAAACTTCTAAACTTCTCAAGTTGACACAATGTATCAACAGTAATACCTACTTTTTAAAATTTTTTATTTTTTTTTTATTTAATAGAAAAAAAGACACATATAAGAAAGACTAAAAGCAAAAGAGACAAACAAACGACTAGAGTAAATGCACAACAGTAACATTACAGGTTTACAAAACAGGATGATAGAAACTTGACAATGGTTGCAATATTGTGTATGGTTGTCTTCAAATGGTTGTTTAAATTAACAGATATAGACATGTAAAATTGATCTGATCATATGAGTATTAACTGTTCTTTCTCAATAACTAATACATTCAGCAGTGTGTTCGTTTTAGTTATCTTACATATACATATATACAGATTTATATCTTTTCCTTTTCCCTTCCCTCTTTCCCCCTTTTCCCTTCCCAATAACTTTTGCTCTTTGAGCTGTTTTTTACCCTTACATAGTATTTATTATAGATTTTGGATCATATATACTTTTTCAGTTTCTTACACTAGGGAGACAATAAGGTATTTACACATGCGGGTTTGATTTATCTCACTTATGCGCAACACCTACTTAAAGGCCAAAGTTACCAAGGTGCTGTGCACCTCCTTGGGCTTGTGCTAAGCTGAGCCCAACAAGCATGACAGTGGACCTGTGGTAACAAACACTCGGGGGCCCGCTCCCTGCTCCCCAAGCAACGACAAGAGCACAAACTGGTGCTGGGGCTGATTGTGTGTCTCAGCCACTACCCACCTGTGCAGTTTACCAATGCTGTGTTCTCCGGTCTAAGAGCCTGCCCGAGGCCATTGCCTCCTGGCTTTTGTATCTCCCTGTTTAAATGCAGATAAGTTAAAGACCTACGCATGACACCTGAATAGAGTGGCATTTAACAGCATCTAAAACCTAAGTAAAGCAACTGTGAATGTATAAAAACAGAGCCATCCCTGTTCTTAGTCCTTCTTCCATCAAAGTAAATACAAGAAATATTGTTCCCATATGATTTTACTCTGGTAGAGTCACCAAGGGACTTGAAATGCCAGGCAAGCCATCAAGGGGCTTAAAATAAATACAGATTGGGCCATCAAGGGGTTCAACTAAGTGGTCAAGAGAATTTTGCTTGGGAAAGTTCTGTCATTACCTCATAGAAAATAGAGGACTAAGCAAGAAAAGGAGATAGCTCAGCCTCCTCGTCCCTGGGAAGTTAGTGGGTCCCAATATGGAGACAAAGAATCTAGTCTGTGGTGAATGATGCCAGCGTTACCCTAAGGTTCTGACAGAGACGCCTGTCCAGTCTGTGTGAGGGTCAGAACTGGCACTTTGTGAACTCTGTTCTTCTGGGTGGAATACGACCTTGAGGAGTGCAGACCTAGCTGTCTCACTCTCTTTAGAGGCCCCAAGCCATCAGTGGGAAAGTGCTTGGACCATACCACCTTGCAGATTCCCCTGACTTCACCAGCAGGCCATATTCTTGATAAATGGGACAGGTTTAATCCTGACAATTTAAAACAAGAGTAGTTTAACTACTATTGGAATATGCTTGGGTTCAGTATGAACCGGGAGGTGGCAAAAGATGGGTTTGAGATGGTACTTTATGACACCATTCTCCAGTTACAGCATTTCCACTTGGAACATAAAAATGGCATGAAATGCCTTACATTTGTGACTCTATCAAAGGGAACTATGGTACTTAGTGCAAGCCCCGAGGGGAAAAAACTACCCTGGATGACCCTGTTCTGAGGCCCCCCCCACTTGTCACTCGGGGGATCTTGGTCTCACTGATCTATTTAAGGAAGATAACCACACTGGAAGGTCTCCTCACCCCTTCCCCTTTTAACCCTTAGTCCAATGAATTGGGTTTATCTGCCCCAAGTGACCAGGGGACTCCCTTAGAGGACAGTGTCCCCAGAGAAACCCAGCATTCCTCAGCTCCCTCGGCAGCTTCCTCAGCCCTAAATCTCACTGGGTACACCCAGACAGCTTTAATCCCCACAAGTTGAACCCAAAGTGGTGTTTCCTACTGCCCTGGTTCACACCTTGTCCTGCCCCTAAGAGAAGTCCCGGGGGTGAAAGGAAGCACTTTAGTGTAGCTGCCTTCTTCAGTTCCCAACCCCGACAGTGTGAGGAATGTCTAGGCTGTCAGAAGACCCTAGTAATTTTGCAGATGGGCTCCAAAGTTTGACCCTTGCTTTTGACTTATCACAGTGAGATGTCCAATTTATCTTTGTTAAATTCTATAACTCAGATGAAGAAGAATCCTTTAAGAGGCTGGAAACTATGCAGATGAACAATAGACTTTAAAAAGAGAATGAAACCATTCTGGAATGACTATTCTCCCTTCAGCAGAACCAAACTGTGACTATCATACTCAGCATGGACTAGAAATGATGTCCAATATTCTAGCTACTCTTATGAGAATGAAAAGGTACACTAAAAAGTCAGCTAATTATGATAAAGTGAGTGGAGTCATACAGGGTACAGAGGAAGATCCAGCTTTGTTTCATAACTGATTAGCAAAAGTCTTTCAAAAGTACATCAATACAGATCCATCTTCCATGGAGAGAGAAACAGTGATGGGACAACCTTTCACCTGTTGGTCAGCCTTAGACATCCAGCATAAGCTATAAAATCTTCAGATGGGGACACAGACACCTATGGCCCAATTGCTGGACACAACCTTTTCTGTGGTTAGCAACCAGGATCCAGTGGAAAGATAAAAAAGAAAGTCTAAAATAATAGTTGTTGCAAATGGTAATGCTTTAAACCCACCTAGATTGTCTAAAGAATAGCCCAAGGACAGCTGAGGAAAAGGTTCCTGTTTCAAGCGCAGAGGACCTGGGCACTGGCACGAGATCGCACTAAGTCTTCACCTGGGCCCTGATTCACATGTGAAGCAGCTAATGCACCTGACTTGTGACACTGGAGGTTTGACTGTCTCTGTTCCCAGAGAGTCTGCTAGCCAGAATTCTCATTTACTACTCTGATGACTGAGGAAGTTCAGGGAAACCTACAATGCCTCTGTCCACAGACATGGCCATCTCCTCTGAAGAACGCTGGGTGACCCTGGTTGTCAAGGCTAAGCCAATTCAATGATTTCATTCTGTTTTGACTTCTTTAGAAAACCCTCTTCTGGATCTATAGCCATATTTGGGATTGAGAGGACCTCAAATCAGAGATTCTTTATTTCTTTTCTGCCCAGAAGTCAGTCACTCTGGCAAACAAATAATTTTCCAGACCTATGCAAGCAGAACATAGATCCTGAGGAGGTATGGTTTACTGAAGGAAGTAGCTTTCTCTGAGAAGGACATAGATAGTCAGGTTACATAATTTGTTTAATATAATTTTCAGCTCACAACAGGTTATCAAAGTTAAACCTCTTCTCTGAGGAATGACAATCTAGAAAGAAAGAGGCTTATACCATACAATCATCTATGAAGCACAAGCAGGAACGTGTACAACTCCTGGAGTCAGTCCATCATCCCAAACAGGTCGCTGTCCTGCACTGTAAACAGCACCAAAGAGATATGTCAGAAGTCTCCTTGGGAAACCAAAAGGCTGATAGGAAGGCAAAAAGGAAACCTCTACAGTCCCTTAAGACTCCAGCCTTATTCCCAGTTCCTGAGGAGCCATTAAACCTGGCCCCAAGGAACCACTCTATACCCCTCAGGAAGATAAATGGGCATTAGGACAAGGGAGAATTAAAGAGACTTTGGTGTTAAGAAACAAACTGGTCCTTCCTCAGGGGACACAGTGGAAGGCTATAAAAACCTTCATGACTCCCTCCATATGAAGATGATTACTTGAATTTTCACAGGACTAGGACTAGCAGCAACCATTTGACAGGTCTGTGAAGCTTGCCCACTGTGCCTACAACAATCTGGGCCAACTTCAAGCCACCTCATTTATTAGAACCTGTACCAAGGAGAGGGACACACCCTCAGAGGACTGGCAATTAGACTTTACCTATATGCTACCACACGGAAGATTTAAACAGATGTTGTTTCTAACTGACACCTTTACAAGATAGAAGGAAGCCTTTCCTACTGGTTCAGAAAAGGCTACTGAGATAGTCAAGGTGCCTCTTAAAGAAATCATCCCCAGATTTGGACTACCTCAGGCTCTCAAGAGTGACAGTGGACCTTTTTATTTACCTCCCAAATAACTCAGGGAGTGACAAAGGCTTTAGGAATAAAGTACCATCTGCATTCCACCTGGCAGCCTCAATCTTCTGGAAAGGTAGAGTAAGCCAACCAGATCCTAAAGCACACTCTGGCAAACTTTGTCAAGAGACACCTGGGTCCTTGCTCTAAATGCTGCCAACAGCACTCATGAGGGTTTACAAAATGCCCAAATCTGGACTAAGTTTGAGCCCATTTAAGATGTTATATGGAAAGCCATTTCCATTCTCTGATATGGTGGTATACCAAGAGCCTACAAGACTCTTACAATATCTCATCAATTTGGGCCACGTAGAGCAGGCCACTTGAGTGCATGAGAAAGAGTTCTGCCAGTTCCTGGCCTGGGAGACCACCTAGTGTCTGCTCTGGAGACCAATTACTTGTGAAAACTTAGAGAGAGAGAACACCTGCTGACCAATTAAGCTCAAAATAAAAAGGCCCTCTTTCAGTAATCCTTGCCTCACCCACTTCAATAAAGGTGGCAGAGATAGATAATCGCATTCATCTTTCTAGATTAAAGTTAGTCCCACCTGAACTGTCTGAAGAAGACACCCCAAAAGGAAACTGGAGATTTCTCTTCAATAAGTGAGGCTCCAGTGCTGCTACAGATAAGTAAACAAGATCTTGCTAAGGCCATGGCTTTTCAGAGTCTTGATAATTTACCTGACAAAGGTCTCTACCACACAGTCTTCTCTACAGGAAGCGTAAAAATCTGAGCTGCTCCTCACATTTGGCTAATAGTAAAATTTCTTTCTCTTACCAAACAGATAGCTGGATGATCAATAACTCTTTCCTCATTGTTTTCTGACAAGTGTTTCCTTCTTCAGCTCAGCCAGTGAGCCACAGCACCCCAAGGCAGTTGGACAGCACATAATGCCCAATAGGTAAGGTCATAGCCCTTCCAGTTTGAAGAAGCTGTAAAAGACAGAGACCACCATTCCTTCAACACCCCTTAAAGAACTGCGAGACTTAAGTCTCTCAGGGGAAATGAGATAGGAGATAGGGTGTGGTAAAGCCGGCAGGGAAAATAAGCAGGACTAGTTAAACACAAGGCCCCAGGAGAGGACCTAACACTTCCCAGGACACCATACGTAGACCTTCTCGTGTGGTCCCAGGAGATATAGACTGCATATAAGGACACAGATGCCATGAGGAGCCTGCTGTCGTGACTCTTCACAGCAGCCCACCTTGTGTCTTCCAGACCAAGATGCACTTTTATTTTTGCTCTTTTTCTCTTTTGTTTGGCTCAAGTTTGCTCTGCAGAGCCAGTTTCTCCCTTACCCTGTCCCCATTTTGTTTGGCACCATTTTTGACGTGTCTCACTCAATTCTTTGTTTGAGTTGAAAACATCCTGGAATAAGTTTAATTGGTGAACCATTTCTAAAGACATTACCTGATAACTCTATTATAGTGTCTCTTTTATCTTGCTCTTTATTTTATTTTGAGTTTCTCTTACAAGAGCAACCATGCAATATTTAAACACATGTCTGATTTATCTCACTTAATATTATGGTCTCAAGGTGCATTCATTTTCTTGAAAATGCCTCAAATTTATCTTTCTTCATGGAAGAGTAGTACTAACTTGTGTGTAAATACCACATTTTCCTTATCCATTCATCTGTTGATGGACGCATAGGCCATTGTCAACATTGTGCTGCTATAAGGAAAATGGCGGGAAAGAAATACAGCAACATGCTAACATCAGTTATACAACATATAGCATACTCAAACAGTAAGAAGTCTGTCAAAGCAACATTTTCTATAAATTACAAATTAACTGAAGTAATATTAGCATCTCAACTTTTGTAACAAGTTTGGTTTAGATATTGATTGGCAATAATACCAGGAGGGAGTTCTTTAACTAGAGACTTGAATTGGGTGAAACTTGATGGGAATGACTGATCCAAAGTATGAAACATGAATGACACAGCTTTATAAGATAATTAACAAAAACAGGATGAAGGGCCAGGCTCTGGATTCAGAATACAAATTATCTGCATAACTTGGGGAAACTTACGTAACCTCAGTGTGCCTCAGTTTCCTTTTCTTTCCAGTGGTTATATTGTTGAGGATGAAATTGAACTGCATATCATACAGTAAGTGTTCCATAAATGTCACTAAGAAGATTCTGATATCAATTCATTTTTTTCTTGGTAATAAAATATTGATATGCATTAGTCATGTGTAGCAAAAGAATGACTGTATCAAGTGTTTCGCAACTGTATTGGCCCCTCCATCTGCTTGATTACCAGAAGCTTCTCCCTGGGAGGTATAACCCTGGAGTTTCTCTCTCTCTCTCTCTCTCTCTCTCTCTCTCTCTCTCTCTCTCCCTCTCTTTCTCTCTCTCTCTCTCTTTCTGATGTAAAAGTGCTGTCATTTCTTCTCTGGTTGGAAAATTGACACCATCTATGGGATCCAAAATGAAATTGATTTCCACAGATTGGCAGAAAAACATATCATGACATTTTCTATGTGCGGTTTTCTTTAAACCCCTTCCCCACCTGCAGCACATGGGTGCTATCGCAGCTCCTGTATGCAGCCTGCATTGTATCAGGAAAGAATAGAGGAAGAGACTGAAGGGCCCTGAGGGAGTCAGCTGCAGAAGGCAGAGTGTTCTTAGGAGGGGAGCAGAATGGCAAGATGGACCAACAATCGCACTCTGGCCCAAATTAGCTTGGGGGCCTTGGGTAAGTGGATTTACCCTGACCACCAGGTCCTCCCCAAGGAAATAAAAGGGCAGATTCATTCCATGACTCTGTACACCCCTCCCCAGACCACTTCCTCTGAAAAGACAACAAACGGTCCAGGCTGCATTGCCTCTGCTGACTCATAGGATCCCTGGCAGCTGCTCGCATCTCCAAAGCCTTTCTTCCCTAAAATGTCTGGCTGATATTAGGCAAAATTTAGAGATGTTTAACAATGGTCCTGCTTGGAGTTGGGGTCGAAGAGGTGAGCTCACTCCTGTGCGGGCTGGGGGCTCTGCATTTCTGGGTTGTCATTGCTGCCATGGGCTATTGCTATTTCATTTTTAAAGAACCCTATGCACCGCTTACCTTGCCACTGTCTTTCCCTGCACCCTTCTCAATTGTGTTGGCTGCTTTTTCTCTTTCGTTTTCAGAAGTTCAGTTTACTTTTGGCTTTAGCTCATAGCTTTGGTGATGAAAGAAAGGAGATCATATTTCCTCTAGTCAGAGGTATATTTTCAGGACACAGCTGCCCGGATCCATTAGAAATAAAACAAGAGGAGATATGAGGTCATGGGCAAATCATACCCAGATTTCTCCTGGTGGGAGAAGAGCCAGGTGAGAATTTAGTGTCGGGGAGGCTGAGCCCAAACAGGCTTGCGGGGTGGGTTCTGGGGACTGATTGAAGGAGGTTTTTTTTTCTGGGCTGTAGGAGGAGCTACCTCCTAAGTTCTCAACACTGTCTCAGGGGTAGCAAAGGCCTTACTCTCTGGCTCATGGAGAGTTAGAAGTAATGGGTTCCGAGTCTGTCATGCAATGATCCTGAAACTGTTTGGCATTCCCCGAAAACCATAGCAAACATGGCTGGTGCAGTACAGTTTGCAGGAGGCCGTTTAGTTGGGTTAGGAACCTTGTGATTTCTATTTATGTCATATATTTTTGTATGTGTGCATAGTATACACACATGCACAGACTTGTGTATGAACAGGAGACTGGAGAAAGAACAACTTGTTTACAAAGGTACAAGTATTTGAAATATTCACTCCAGGATAGCAAATAGTAAGCAGTAAGCTCAAGTCTTATGACCTGGTAATAATATCTCTCTGTACAGAGTAGTTATTGGGCTATGATGATTTGCCAGGCACTATTCTGAAGGCTTAATAAGGATTATATCATTAATGTTCACTACGATTTTATCAGATTGAGGCCATATTATCCCAATCCAAATGGACGAAAAATCAGAGGCTTAAGTATTTTAGATAACTTCTCCAAACTCACAAAACAGCTAATTGTTAAAACAATTCAAATAGAAGTGTTGAGTCTACAGGACATATGTATCTATCAAGCAAACTATACCATTTCCCAACATGTGGGTTCTGTCTCAGTGACATGCTGAATATCTTTCATTTTTAGGATGAACTTTATTCAGTATAGGTTGAGAGCCAGATTTTGGAGCTTTACTCTCCAGTTTCAAATGCCAATTTTGCTATCAATTCATTGTCATAATCTTGGGCAAGTTGCTTAGCCACCATGTCTCAGTTACCTCATGTATAAAATGGGAGTAGCAATAGTATTAGTCTCATAAGGTTATTGTGAGGATTAAATGAGATAACACAAATTAAGTTCTTAGAATATAATAATACTAGCCCCTTGTAGCTAATATCAACACAAACATTTATATCTCCTGTATAATTTAGGAAGTAGGTCCTGAG
>RJWM01008423.1:0-72812 GCA_004363535.1 Dasyprocta punctata | reverse complement strand
AGTATTACTAGTCCTACAAATAACAATTTTTAAATGGTTCCCTCAATGATAGTCCATAATTCAAAATGATCCCCCACAGTCTACTCGATGCAATTCTTTGTTAACATTTATTAAATAACAGCTACAGGCCATCATCTAAGTTCATCACTTTGTATTTGTTATCTCCGTTAACCCTCACAACAACCATGTTAGGAAGATACTATTATCATCCTTATTCACTGATGAGGAAATTGAGGCTGAGAGCTAAGACACGGTGAAAATCAGCATTGAGCCCATTTCTAACACACTATCACATCCATGACTGCTTCCTCCATCACACACACTGTGAAGTGCACATTAAATATAATCAGGTACTAGTTAGGACTCTTGCAGTGAAAAAACAAGAATCACTTAACCTCCAGGGTTCAAATATCTATAAACTTACAAGTATTTGCATGTAAATGTATGCCATGTGATTATCAGTTGAAACAAAACAAATTTAGAAAGCAGAAAATGTATAGTTCTTTAAAACACAGAAGTCAGCCGGGCGTGGTGGCGCACGCCTTTAATCCCAGCACTCGGGAGGCTGAGGTAGGCGGAGCGTTGTGAGTTCGAGGCCGGCTTGGGCTACAACGCGAGCGCAAGGCCGGCCTGAGCTACATAGTGCGACCCTGCCTCGAAAAACCAGAGCCGGGAGTTTGGCTCAGTGCCTTCAGCGCCTGCCCTGGCAGGAACACAGAAGTCACCAATAAAATACATATATTTACAGATGCCAGAGATTCATTGGTTATAAACACAACTCTAATGCCCCTATAAGGAAGATGTTCAAGAGATCCTCAGCCTCAGAGATGTTAGCCAAAGTTTATCAGTTTAACAAACAGTAGTTAATATGACTCATTCACCTATAACCACTTTCTGGGTTCTGTCAAATTCACCTTCCAAAGACATGATGCAATTCCACTTTGGTCATAATAGGTCTCTACAAACACAGAAAGAACTTCTAGCAATCTAAGTCTAATTCAGGATGACTGGAAAACACCAGGCTTACCAGAATCCACATAAGGTCCTTAGATTAGACCTTAAAAAACAAAAAAAAAGCCATCCTACAATGAATCAGAATTCTTAAAATTGTACCCAGAAGAAAACTTGAGCAGCCTTGAAACCAAATCTCCTTTAAGGACACTCAGAGGTACTTGGCAAATATAAAATGAATATTCATCATTTTTATTTTTAAAAATCATAATAAAATGATTAGGTACAGTACAGCAACTAAGACATTGGCCTCTTGCTGTCTCTCTACTTTCTCCCTCCCTCCCTTCCTCCCTCCCCCCCACTCTTTCTTTCTTCCTCTCCCTGGTGGTACTAGGAATTGAAACAAAGGCCTTCACACTGAGCCATATTCTAAACCCTTTCTATATTTTTATTTTTGAGAAAGGGTCTCACTGTCTGCTAAACTGCCCAGGTTGGGCTTGAACTTGCAGTCCTACTACCTCAAGCCCCTAGAGTGCTGAGATTATAAGAGTAAGTCAGCCACCATGTATATACCCACATACTTCCGATAGGGATATCAAATGGCATAACTTTTCTGAAAAATAATTTGGGAATATACATAAAAAGTTATAACATAATTTATTCTTGGGGACTCCAAAATTTTATATAAAGGTAGGTGATTATAAACATTTATACACTGAATTGTTCCATCACGGCACCATAAAACAGTACAGAAAAATCTGCAGATAATTTAAATGCTCAAAATCGGAGAATATTTATGTTAAGAATTATTAAAATTTGTGTCTGACTTATTTCACTTAACATTATGGTTTCAAGGTGCACTCATTTTCCTACAAATCATTCAAGTTTATCCTTCTTTATGGCACAATAGCACTCCATTGTGTATTTTCTCTTTCCATTCATCATTGATGGACATATAGGCCATTTCCAAGATTTAACAAGTATAAATTTTGCTGCTATAAGCATAGGCATGCATGAATATCTTTAACTCTTTTGAGAATATACCTAGAAAGGAATCACTAGGTCAAGTGGATTTCTAGTTTTAGATTTTGAGGAATCTCCATATTGACTTCTATAGTGGTTGTACCAGTTTACATTTCTATCAACAAAGAAGGGCTCCGTTTTTTCTTGCAGCTTTGCCAGGAATTCTACTATCTGATTTCTTCTTTTTTCTTTTCTTTTTTTGTGGCACCACAGATTGAACTCACAACCTCGCACCTGTCAGACAGGCACTTGAGTCACTGAGCCAAACTCCCGGCCCTGGTTTTTGAGGCAGGGTCACACTTTGTAGCTTAGGCCGGCCTTGCGCTCGCGTTGTAGCCCAAGCCGGCCTGGAACTCACAAGGGTCCTCCGACCTCAGCCTCCTGAGTGCTGCAATTAAAGGTGTGCACCACCACACCCAGCTTACTATCTGATTTCTTGATGATGGCCATTCTTTCCGGGGTAAGATGGAATCTCAAAATTGTGCTGATGAGGACACAGGAATAAGAGATTTTTACTCCTACTCTGCCAGCAAGAATGTAAACTGACATAACCCATGGAGAACAATCTAGAGACTTATTCTTTCATTTAAGAAATATTCACAAGGTGGGCAGACGTACAGCTCACAGTAGAGTACTTGTCTAGCACAAGGACTTAGGTTTGATCTCAACCACCATGAAAAGAAAAGAAAAAGAAAAGAAAAAAAAACAAGAAAAACAAAAGAAAAGGAAAGAAAAGGCAAGACTTAAGATCTAATACCATATTCTACATATCTGAAATGTCTATCACATCTTAAACTGCAAATATCATTTGACCTAGTAATTCCAGTTCCAGGAATTTATTCTTTGAAACTAGTTTGTGATGCCAAAATCATGTAAATTGCCTAAAAGTCCATTGGTGGAAGCCAAGTAAAATATATCACAACACATCCATACACCAATATACTATTTGGCATGTGAAAAATGTTATTTATGCATTTATATGAAAAAACCCACATGACATTCTTAAGTAAAATATATTATATACCAAACAATATAAAATACTACAATTTGTGAGGAAATGTAGATGCTTTGCATAGCATTATCTCTGGAAATGCATATAGAAATTGTTAAAATTGGTTGTCTCCAGAGAATAGAAGTGGAAAGGCAGAACAGTAAAAGAAAGGAAGACTTTCATCATATATACTTTTTGTACTTTCTGATTCTAAACTATGTGAAATGATTGTATGTTCATCAAAGTAAGCAAAATGTAAATTATTTTATTTCAAAATAAAATATTATAAAGTATAAAATATAAATGAAGACAATTTTCAATTATATGAAAAACTATTACACACTGTTAAATGGAAAAAATGGGGCAAGATTTTATATACACATATACATATATATAGATATACAGATAACCTATATATATGCCTGCAATTGTATATACCCATATAACTTTATTTTCAAAAGTAAATATTTTTAAAATATAAATATTTTTAGGTAAAAAGGGACTAAAAGCTACATACATATCAATATTATTTTTATTCTTTCTATGAGTAAATAATACTTTTATAATCAGAAAAAATATTATAAAATTATAATTAGCAAAACAGTAGCTGACCCAACAAATAACAATTAGGAACAACTGACAATGCATTGAAATGATGGACAGTAAAGAATCCAGCAAAAAGAGACTCAGCAAAAAGTCAAACCACATCTTCCCGTGAGGCAGGGTCTGCCACGGTGAGTGGGAAGAGATGCAGCCAGAAGCCAAATCACACCTTCCCATGAGCCAGCTAGTGTGCGGGCTTGGAAACCAGAAGAGCAACCCCCCGTTTCACTCCCCCACCGTGTAAGCACCTGGCTGATTTAGAGGAACTCAGGGTAAGATGATAGCAACTGAAGTGAAAGGAACAGCTGGATGCTTGTACTGTTTGATTGACTTTGCAGGCCTAGAGCTGGTGGCCTGGGCATCTATTTGGAGGATGGCAGTGCGTACTGCAGCAACTGTGGGGGGATTTCCTTCTGTCTTGTTTCTGAAATCCAATGTTTTGTTCTGTTTTACTGTTTTGTTTTATTCCTGTATCTGATAATCTGAGCAACTATTTTGAAGATAGCAACACGCAGTATAACAACCATTGTTAAATTCCTACCATCTTGTTTTGAAAACCTATATAGCTATTGTTGTTTTGTTGTTGTTGTTGTTGTTGTTGTCATTTTGCTTTTGTTGTTGTTTTTCAGGTTTGTTTGCTTCTTGATTTTTCTGTTTTTTCTTTTTTTTCTTTAAAATAAAATTTTTAAAAATTTTTAAAAAGGACAGAGCAAAAGGACTCATACTGGCCTACCATGTTGGGCTACAAGGAGCCTCTTAACAGAGATAGTATGCATGAAGAGTTTCTTGAAAGATTTTCAAGACTGTCACAAAAACTCACATACTTTCCGTATCTTGTTACAACCATAAAGCTAAGGAGAACAATCTGGGCATACTAGTCACAATAGAAAGGAAAAAAATAGTATTACTCCATAGAGAATTTAGGGCCATATATTCAAATGAATGCCATCAATGAATAATTGAAAAGTTGGCTCTTCGTGACATGTTGTTCCTTCACCTGTAATGCAGGTCATCGTCCATTAAAATAAACTTAAGGAGATATACATACTCCACATTGTGTCCTGATTATACCAGAGTCTCGCTGAGAGCATCAAGAAGTGCTTAAAACCAGAGCTCTGCCTGGAATGTAGAAATATATTCATTATGTACCAATTTTTCTTGGAGTCCTTATTTGACCAAAGTCTAACTCCCTTTCTGAGAGTCAGTCTCATAGCTTTGGACTTGAAACAAGCAGTATGAGTCTAAACTTTAGAATTTTCTGTATTTGCTTTTTAGCTAATAAGCTTTTTAAAATCATCATTGTTTAGGAAAGTAAAGAAAAACTCTTTTTTAGGCCCTGAGCTTCCTGCTCATCTTTGTTTCTATTTTGAGCACCAAGCATGGTGCCTTGTAGGCACAGATACTATTTAATACGTGTTTCTTTAAGTGAATTGGCCCTCTCAAAATCTACAAAATGACAAATACTCTGAAACTGTAGGTTTGAAGTTAGCTAAGTGTAAAATAAATTTAAACTGTGACCTTCAATATGACAAAATTTCAGAAATAATTTCAAGAAGTATTTTAAAAACTAGAAATCAAGCAAGGATCTTCCGGGACCCAGCAAGAGACCCGTGATGGCAGCAGCTGTGATAGGATGCATGCAGCTGAACCACTCAGACAGGGACCTCCCAAGACCTGTGCATAGACACACACATCAGCAGTTGGTAAGTCAGATGAACATCATTGTGCTTTGGCATGTGGACAAGTGGAATAGAAAGGAGCAGGTGGGATTGCCATATTTACCATATATATATATATATATATATATATATATATATATCTCAAAGCGTTGGAGAGAACCCCAACAACAGAATGTCAACCCCAGCTCCCTCATCCAGAAGCAAAGATCAGCCCTATACCCAATACAAATCCCTCTGCAAAATTGGCTTGAGTACAAGACATATCTCTGAGATCAGACTTGAGCCTACCAAAGAACTGTGAACACCAGAAGAATTTTACTTCATTTATTTTTCTATGCTTGTTGGATCAATTTTCCTTTTCCAGTGTGGTTGAGGTCTTTTTTGTATTTAGTTTAATTTGGTCTTGTTTTATTTTTTAGGGTTACTTCTGCTTTCTGTTTTTAGTCTCTTTCTCTCTCTCTCTCTCTCTCTCTCTCTAATGACTTAGATTTATTACCTTCCTTTATGTTTCCCTCTGGTTGCTTTCTAATTCTTTTTCACCAACTATCTTGCTTGATTTTATGATACTTTTGGGTGAATAAACATTGTCTCTTCTCTGCCTGAATCACTTCAATACTCCTCTGCTTACTCTTTCATTCTTTCCTTCTGTCTTCCAGTTTCACAAATCTTAGGTGATCATCCTATGCCCTCCCGCCTTGTTCCTACTATATACGACCTCAATCACCTCTCTATCTTGCCCCAATTCCTCTTAATCCCTCCCACTTACAACAGAAGAAACCTATAAACATCAACACAGAAAACAAAATACAAAAACTAGAAAAGAGAAAATGACAAGACACAGAAGCAAAATGCAACTTTACAGCCCCAGTCCACTAAGGACAAACCCAGAGCACAATAACATAGAGGAAATCAGAAGCCAACCACTGGGACTTTCTGAAATGATAGCAACAGAACAGAAAAAACAAATAGAAGAGGCTATAGCAAAACTAAACTCTAAGGTGCAAAAAACAAATGATGATCAAAATGCATGACATTAAAGCAGACACAGGAAAAAAAATACAGGAGTTCAGGAAAACCGTTGAAAGCATGAAAGCCTGACACAGGAAAGAAACAGAATCCATGAAACAGAGAAAAAACAGAAGTCCAGGAGATTAAAAACTCCACTGAAAGTTCATGCAACAGATTGAAAGTTAGGATACAATACCAGATCTAGAAGACAGGCCTGTGGCTAGTGATGGAAAGAAAGATATTTTAAAAATAACAAGAGAACATGAAAAATCAATCCAACAGCTACAAGATGAAGCAAATAAGAACAACATAAGCTTGACTGGAGTCAGTGAAAAAGCCAAATTGCAGAACAGAAAAAGAACTCTTCACAGAAATAATGGCAGAAAACTTTCCAAACATGGATAGAGATTTTGACATGCAAATAAATGAAGCATACAGAACTCCAAATAGCCATGACCAAAATAAATCTACACCAAGGCACATAATAATCAAGATTCTAGAAATTCAGCACAAAAATACAATACCAAAAGTGGCTAGAGGAAAGAAACAAATCACCTATAAAGAAAAGCCCCTCAGAATCACAGCATATTTCTCAACACAAACTCTCAAATCAAGGGGAACTTGGAGCAAGGTATTTTAAATCCTAAAAGAAAACAATCTTCAATGGAGACTGATGTATCCCACAAAACTATCTTTCAAAATCAATGGAGAAATAAAAATACTTCCATGAAGGAATTTATGACCACCAAACCAGCTCTACAGAATGCTTTGAAGGCTACATTAGAAAGAGATAATGAATGCCACAAACACACAAACACCAATGGAAAGAAGCAACCAGGAAGGGCAAGCAGTTAAACAGAAGAGAAAGACAGACAGAAAACAAGAAGAAAACAACACAAAAATGATAAGATAATACATATCAGTTATAACTATCAATATAAGTGGTCTCAGCACACCAATCAAAAGAAACAGACTGGTAGAATGGATCAAGAAACAAGATCCAATAATGCATTGAATTCAAGAAACACATTTAACTCAAAAAGAAATTCATAGACTAAAAGTCAAAGGATAGAAAACAATTCTCCATGCCACAGGAAGTCAGAAAAAAGCAGGAGTAGCTATTCTATTTGCAGACAACATAAACTTTAGGCCAAAACTATTAAAAGAGACAAAGAAGGTCACTACATGCTTGTTAAAAGAAAACTCCAAGAAGAAAAGATAACAATCATAAATATATATGCACCAAACATCAGTGCACTAAACTACATAAAGTGAATATTAATTGATATAAAAAAAAACAAATAAGCACTAACACAGTTGTGGTGGGGGACTTTAATATTCCACTCCCACAAATAGATACATCAACTAGACAAAAAAATTAACAAAGAAATATCAGAATTAAACCAAGTCTGCAATCAAAAGGACCTGGCAGATGTCTACAAAGTGTTCTGCCCCAAAACACCACAACACACATTCTTCTCAGCTGCACATGGGATGTCTTCCAAGACAGACTACATATTGCCTCACAAAACATGCTTAGGGAAAAGCAGAGTAATTTAAATCATTCCATGCATACCATCTGACCATAGCACAATGAAACTGGAAATCAATAACAAAAAATCCCACAACTACATAAACACATGGAAATTAAACAACATCCATCTGAACAACCAATGGATCACAGGGGAAATTAAAGATGAAATTAAACAGTATACACAATTAAATGATAATGCCAATAAAACATACTGGAACTTATGGGACACAATGAAAGCAGCAGTGCAAGGGAAATTTATAGCGATGAACTCGCACATCAGGAAAACAGAACGAGCTCAAATAAACAACCTAATACTGAATTTCAAAATTTTATAAAAAGAATAAATCAAACCCAAAGTTGGTACAAGGGAGGAAATTGCAAAGGTAAGAGCAAAATTAATGTAATTGAGACTAACAAAACGATACAAAGAACCAATGAATTGAAATGTTGGTTCTTTGAAATAATAAATAAAATTGATAAACCATTAGCTAACCTCATCAAAAAGAGGAAAGAAAAAAAACACAAATTTGAGTAGTTAGGAATGAAAAACGGAAAATCACAACAAATCCTACAGAAATCCAGATTATCTATACCTACTACAAGAACCTATACTCTAATAAGATGGAAAACATAGAAGAAACGGACGGAGTCTTAGACACAATCAAATTGCCAAAACTAAATCAAGAAGATATAAAAATTGTGAATAAACTGATATTGGCCAATGAAACTGAAATGTAATTAAAGGTTTACCAACAAAGAAAAGCCCAGTCCCTGAAAGGTACACTGTTGAATCTTACAAGAAATCTGAAGAACTAATGCCACTAATGTTGAAACTCTTTAAGGAAATTGAAACAGAACCAATACTTCCAAAAGCATTCCTGGAACAAGTATAATCTTGATTCCAAAACCAGAAAAGAATCAACCAAAAAAGAAAATTATAGGCCAATCTTTCTAATGAATATAAATACAAAAGTCCTCAATAAGATACTAGTAAACAGAATGTAGTAAATCATCAAGATTATACACCATAACCAAATAAGACTCATACCAGGGATGCAGGGATGGTTCAACATATACAAATCAATACAAGTAATACACCATAGCAACAGAGCAAAAGAAAAAATCATACGATCATTTGAATAGATGCAGAAAAAGCATTTGACAAAGCCCAATACCCATTCATGATAAAAATCCTACAGAAAATTGTAATAGATGGTCTTTATCTCAATCTGATAAAAGCCATGTATGACAACAACTAACAACTAACATCATATTAATGGTCAAAAACTGAAAGCTTTCACTCTAAAATTAGGAAAAAGGCAAGGATGTCCACTATCATCACTCCTATTCAATAGTGTTTTGGAAACTAGTCAGAGCAATTAGATAAGAGAAAGAAATAAAAGGAGTAAGGGGAAGGAAAGGAGGAAGTTAAAATATCACTATTTGCATATAACATGATACTCTACATAAAAGACCCCAAAGACTCCACCAAAAGACTTGTAGACTTAATAACCAAATTTAACAGTGTAGCTGGATACAAAGTCAACACTCAAAAATCAATAGCATTCCTATACACAAAATCACAGAAAGAGAAACCAGGGAAACCACACCCTTTACAATAGTGTCTAAAAAATGAAATACGTAGGAATCAATCTAATAAAAGAAGTAAATGATCTATACATTGGAAGTTACAGTACTCTGAAAAAGGAGATTGAAGAGGATATCAGAAAATGGAAAGATATCTCTTGTTCATAGATAGGAAGAATCAACACAGTGAAAATGGCCCTACTCCTGAAAGTGTTATACAGATTAAATACAATGTCAATCAAAATACCATTAGCATAACTCACAGAACTGGAGAAAACATTTCTAAAATTCATTTGCAATCAGAAGAGAACTAGAATACCAAAGGAAATTCTAAGCAACAAAGGCAAATCAGGGGGTATCACAATCCCTGACCTGAAATTATACTACAAAGCTAATTTGATAAAACCAGCATGCTACTGGTGAAAAAAACAGACCTGAGGATCTGTGGAACAGGATAGAAGATGTAGACGCAACACCTAACACACTCAACCACCTCATCTTTGACAAAGGAGCCAAACAGATTCACTAGAGGAAAAATAGTCTCGTTAATAAATGGTGTTGGAAAAACTGGCTTTCAACATGCCAAAGACTAAAACTAAACCCATGTCTATCATCATGTACTAAACTAAAGTGAAAATGGACCAAAGATCTAAATATTAAAACAGAAACACTAAATGTCCTGCAAGAGAAAATAGGCAGTAATCTTGAAGATATAGGTATTGACAGAGACTTCATGAACAAAACCCAGACAGCCCAGGAAACACTACAAAGAGTCAACAAGTGGGATCTCACCCCTGATTAAAAAGCTTTTGCACCACAAAAGAAACTACCAACAGAATGAAAAGACAACCCATAGAATGGAGAAAACTATAGCCAGTTGTCCTTCAAAGGACTTATATCGAGAACATATAAAGAATTGAAAAAAATCAGGCTTCCCCAAATTCAAAGATCCAATGCAAAATGGACATATGAGATGAATATACACTTCTCAGAGGAAGAAATACAACTGGCAAATAAATACATGACAAAATGTTCCACATCATTGGGCATTCAAGAGATGAAAATTAAAACAACAATAAGATTCCATCGCACTCCAGAAAGAATTGCTATCATCAAAAAATCAACCAATAAATGCTGCTGGAGCAATGAGGAAAAAGAAATCCTTCACTGTTGGTGGGTTGCAGACTGGTGCAACCACTGTGGAAATCAGTGTGAAGATTCCTCAAAAAACTAGTATTAGAGGTCCCATTTGACCCACTATCCCCTTTATGGGTATCTTCCCAGAAGAATTAAAAACATTATACTGCAATGATACATGTGCACTCATGTTTATAGCAACACAATTTGTAATAGCTAAATCTTGGAAACAACTCAAATGCACATCATCTGAGGAATGGATAAAAACGATGTGCTCTTTTTATATAATGGAGTACTACTTGGCCATAAAGAAGGATAAACTTGAGACTTTTACAGGTAAATGAATGCAACTCAAGAACAAACTCATAAGTGAAATAAATCAGACCCACATGTGTAAACATCATATTGTCTCACTAGTGTGAGAAGCTGAATGAGTACATAAGATCCAAACTGTACAATAGATGTCGAGAATTGGGAAGAAAATGTTCGAAAGAAAAGAGAAGCTGGGATGAGGGAAGGGGAAAGGAAGGGAAAAGGAAAAAGTAAATACACACACAAAAGATAGTTAAGATAGCTATACAGCTAGTTTCTCTTAGGTCATTGAAAAGAAAGGTTTGGACTAATATGGTTTGGACAATATTTCTTGCCTATGTTTTGTACTCTGAATAATTACTATGAAGATAACAATATGCAATGTATTAATTATTGTTACTGTCCTACTAGACTGTATTGAAACTCTCTTTTACTATTCTTATTTTTTATTTCTCTTTTTAAAATAAAAAAATCTTAAAAACTAGAAATCAACATTCATAAAATTGAAGGTTTAGCATTTCATTAAGATAGCATTCATTATAATCTGAATAAATTAGTAAAATAAATTTGAGAATACATATATTACTGAATCAATGCATAGGTAATATTACATAAAATGCTGAATATAAATTAAACTTGAGTGGAATCATAATAAGTACTCTGAAATAAATTCAAGTTAATAATTTACTGAGTGTCTACTATGTGCAAAAATGCAGTAGTCTAGGACCTAAAAAGATACACAAATAGTATTCCCAGTGGAAATTAACTTAGAATTAACTAGAAAATAAACAACAAGACTGTTACCTACTAATTTATAACTGTTTGGTTGCTCAGGAAAATAACAAGGCTTAGAGATGATCTAATATTACACAATGCTCTGATCTAGGATGTCTTAAGTCAAATGGCTTTTGAAAATGACTTAATATGAATTGGTTTGAAAAGTGTCTTTGATGGAGGAAATGGCTTTGATGGCTACTTAGATACCACAAAAGCACAGGATTGAGACATTTCAATAACAGACCCAAATTAGCTGGATGACTCCGAAGGTTTTCTATGTGCTTTACAGAAGTTGATCCTTAGAGAAATGCTGATAGCTGTGACATTCTTCCTTCTTTAACTCTTGGATCATACAAAGTTGGCTGCTTTAGAATGGCAATAAGTAAGAACCTAAGGAGTGAGAAACATCAGATCCCTGACTGATTGCTCATGGCAGGAGTAACAGCAGTAGCCATCAAGCAGCCACCAGGGGACATAGTTAGAGCAAGGAAAGGACTTGGATAGGCAGTTGCCCCATAGAGAGCTTCAGCCAATACCAGCAGGAAAATCTCCAAGTCACATCCCTCCAGCACACAGCAGTGGCAAGTATCTTTCTGTATCTGAGTGTCCCACACTTGAGAACCAGTATTAGACCTCAGGCATTACAGGAAGTCTATTCCTTATAATAATAGTTTCTTCCTATCAATAATGTTACAAAAACTGGATTTGAGATATTTGGGGAATTCCAATGCAAGTCAATTATTTTCACAACAGTAAGTAATAAGTCAAAACATTTAGAATTCTTGAGATAAAATTTGTCAGCTGTAAACAGTACATACTGACCCTATACATAAATATATATACATATATATATATAATATATATACCAAGCTAATAGAATACACAAATTGAGTAAAATCATATTTTCCAGTATTAATAGAATGATCTAAAAAGGTTATTAAATTCAGTCTTCATCCCAAATAAATGTAAAATTTTGTTGAAAGGCAAAATATGATGCCAAACCAGAATTTTAACTTGTAAAATCATTTTAAACAATCTATTTTATGACAAATAAAAGCAAGCATGTCCGAATAACTTTACGCAATTTTTTCAAAAACAAATGGGAATTTTCTCCTCTTTTTTCTCTTTCATTGTAAGTGAAAAGAGAATCATAAATCCTACTTCTAGGTTTGTTTTTTTGTTATTGTTTGTTTGGTTGGTTGGTTTTGTTTTGTTTTTACTTCCAACAGAATCTTATGTTCAGTAAAGCCTAGATCAGTAAATAACATTTCCTGCATATATAAAAGACTGTGGTTTAATATGAAAAATACTAATATTTCTCTTAAAACAATTATTATTATGGAAGAATATGTTTTTTTTAAAAAAATAAAAATTATTAAAAGTTAGGACATAATAAGCATTACTTGATCATCATTAGTCCTGGACATACAGTAAAAGATAATCCATGAAACTAAACTAAATAATCACAACTTAAATGAGCCCAATCATGAGGAAGCACTGCAGTTACTATTACAATGTGAGGAAGATGTGAAGCAAATTTTGTAGTTCAGCTGCCATACTTAAAACATATTCTTTCTTATGATTGTCCTGTTTTAATGCATTAGTTTAAAAATACATTTAATTTTAAAAGATAGATTTTTCAATATTTGGTTATCACCCAATATTCTAATTTTTTCCAAGTTAGTGAATGAAGTATATTATCTCATTGTAGTCTTATTGATTACAGCTCTTTATAGGGATATTGGTCATACCACTTTTTTCATTAAGAAGATTGTTCAGGAAAAACATTCTAATCCCATCCTTAGGATCCATGCTGCTGAACTATAAAGTCTCTATAACATGTAAAAAGAAAGCATAAGTCCTTTTCTGTGTTCTAAGTTTCTGTCTGTCAGAGTAAATCCTTCATGCTACAGCTATAAATGCCTTTACAAAAGGACACTGAAATTCAAAAACAGTAAGTACGAACTATATTTCCCACAATGCTTTTCATGTACCCCATAGGTGACAGTACCTCCGTTTTCAATGATAATCCACTGTTAAAAAATATTGTTGCAACAGCAATGTAGGATACAGTTATTTCTGGCTTCAGTGGCCCTAAAAAGAGACAAATGAAATATTGTTAGAAAAGAATTTCTATTTCAAAAGAAGAATCTATTGGAGAAGTGAATGATACTTTATCAAGTGTTGCCCTCAGGGTCCTACAGTCCTGAGACAGTTAAGCATTTGTTGTGATATAGCCTGGTTCCAGAGATGATTTTCCAGAAAGGGTAGGGACCATGACTGTCTGGTTCAGCACATTATCCTCAGACCAGAAGAACAGGTTAGCAACAGCCTTTAAGATAGGTCCTAATTATACCTACCATGGTATCATTACTGATACCAAAATACCCTCAAAGTCAAATAAAAGAATCGATGGAAGAAATTTTTTGCTCTAATTTAGCAAATGTCATTTTATTTTTTCTAGGATAACAGAAATAAAGCATTCGTGCCCACATTCAGTTCTGCCCAAGAGTATTTATTCTACCATTATGTACTGAGCACCTACTATGTGATTGAAATATTATCTATAGAAAACTGTACTTAATAATATATTGCTATGATTTTAATGATTAAGTTGTGCTAGGTCCTGGGGACACTGTGGTGAACCAGACAGGCCTGCTTCTCTAGAACTGGGCAAGCTTCACTGCATATGCATTAATGCTGTAAAAACAGGGATCGCCCTGATATCTAAAACACATTTATGACTTGCACACAATCAGCTGGAAGACATTAACACACTAACTCAAGAACAAGATTCTTTTAAAGAATACAATTCTGAGAAAATGCCACTTCATACTTGTGCATGAATGTATCTCTAGCATTTAGGTCCCTTAAAAATATCTGGCAATATTTGGAAACTTTTTGTTTGCACTCACTCTGGGTATAGGGTGTGCTATTAGCATCTAGTGGGCAGACATCAGGAATTCTGCTAAACCTCCTGACACAGAACAGTCCTCCAATAACAAATTATCAGGTCCAAAATGTCAACAGCATCTATGTTGAGATCATCTCATATTTGATATTCTATGTAACCCTTTTGTATTGAACTGATTAGTATCTCTCCAAAATTCATGTCTACCCAGAAACTCAAAATCTATGAATGTGAACTTATTTAGAAATAAGATCTTTGCAGATATAATCAACTTAAAAATGGGATCTTACTGGATTAGGCTGTTACTAATACAATGACTTATATTCTTACAAGAAGACAGTTTGGATACAGATACACACACAAGGAAGATGGCCTTATGAAAACAAGAGTAGAGACCAGGATTAAAATGCCACAAGACAATGAACGCCAAGAATAGCTGGAAGCAGCTAAAAAAAAGGTCATGCATGTGTGTGTGCATGTCTGTCTGTGTGTTGTGTCATATATGTTTTACTGAGGAATCAACCCAGGGGCTTCTCACTGAGCTACATCTCTGGCACTTTCCATGTTTTATTTTGAGACAGGGCCTCACTAAATTGCTAAGTTTCCTAGGTTGGGCTTGAACTTGAGATCCTCTGTCCTTACCCTTCCAGAACACTGTGATTAGAGGTGTGTACCAACTTGGCTGGTTTGGAGAATATCTTGATTTTGTATTTCTGGCCTCTAGAATTGTAAAAGAATACATTTCTATTGTTCTAAGCCACAAGGTTGTGATAAGTCATTACTTAGGTCCTTTGTTGCTGTTAACTTGTTACTTTAAAGCAAAACAAGAGAAGACAAACATGGCTCCTCCAAAATCTTCCACCAAACCTACAGATATTGTTTAATAAATGAGTATAAGACCAACAAGTATTTATTGAGCACTTACTATATCTTTGGCACTTGGAGTAATACAATGTGATAAAAGAAAGATCTCAAACACTGCAGTAAACTATCTTATATACTTGGAATTAATACAAATCATTTTGATGAGATCTGAGAAAAGGAAGATGACTATGAAAGGCTGAGCAGTAAATGCTGTTCATAAACTTTTAAAAAGAGGTACAGTACATTATTTTTATAACTTTAAGTGAATCTGTTCAGTTCACATTACGATGTAATACTTCTTCAACAGCTGAGAAGGTGAAGATGATTCAGGAACAGATTTCAAAGTCAATGAATCTGGCATGTTTTAGAAGTACTGTAGACAGTTTAGAAGAATTTTAAATATCTTTTTTTTTTTTTTTGGTACCGGGGATTGAATTTACAACCTTGCGCCTGCCAGGCAGGCGCTTAAGCCACTGAGCTAAATCCCTGACCCCAAATTTTAAATATCTTATATCTTGAGACATATGCTATTTTTATTTTCCTCCAAATCCCTGCTTTTTATCAGACACTCTCGTGATCATGGATCTGTTCATGGTGCTGCCTCCAGGACTTCTACACAGGAGGGCTTAGAGTTAGCAACGTGTTTGCACGTGACCATACAGGGACATGTTGAAAAGGCATCTCCATAGACAGGACGTGGGATTTACTTGCATTGCATGTCTCTGCAGCAGAAAGAAGGCATCTACCTTAGTTGATCAATAACTACTTGTTATTGCTGTCATTATTGTTGTTGTTGCTGTCTTGGCAGTGATCAGGATCAAACTCAGGGACTCATACATGCTAGAAAACTAGTCACCACTGAACTCACCCTCCAACCCATGTGATTTTAAGTCACCCAAGGCTGGTCTTGAACTTGCCATTCTCCTGCTGAGGCCTCCTAAATAGCTGAGATTATAGGCATACACCACTAGTGATACACCTCAATTTTCTTTTTTCTTTTTTTTTTTGCATACAAAGCAAGTTTTATTATAAAATTCTGCAGCTAGTTTTAAGCATTATCATTTTTATTAAAAATTTCAATCTAATATTTGTGCCTTCCAAATGGAATGCTCAAAAACATTTTTTATAATTATGGATGCTACTAATAGCCTATAAAAGCCATATTGTTATTTTGGTTTATTTTAACAAGTATCTCCAGTGAGCACAAGTCAACTACTTGTATTTGATTTATCTAATACCTAAATTAACAAACGTTTCCTATTTCAGAATCTTAGCAGCAGTAAAAAATACTTTATATTTTATTAACTTTGGCTTTTAAGAACAACTGGGATAGGAGAAAGGAGAAAAGGAAGAAGGGAAAAGATTATATGTATATAAGTAGACATATACATACATATATATATATATATACAAGATAGATAACTATACTACTAATCTGCTAGTTCATCAAAAAGAACAATTTGTGTTTTCATTGTTTGATTGTCTGATCATTCTTTTTGATGCCTGAATCTTGCCTATAACAACTACTTCTAAGATAACAATATGCAATATATTAACTAGTGTTAATCTTTTTTTGAAATTCTGTATCATTTCTATCCTTTTTTGTTTTGCTTTTTAAAATTAAAAAAATAATTTAAGAAAAAGAAGCTAATTCTTCCTACAATCCGTACACACATAAATGAATACACAAAACTATTAACTAACTGGCGTAATTTGATGGAATAATCCTAGACTTCTAATGCTTTGAATCCTAGAGACAAAGCATACTATCTTTTGTAACATATACACATCTAAATAACTCTACTCCGTGAAAGAACATGGGGAAGATTCTGGGGCTACTTAGAATGTACCTGTCAAGAGGAAAGAGAAAGTAATTTTTATTTAGACAAACTCAAGGACCCTCAGACATACTCATCTGAGAGACTAAAAGATGGCCCAACTTGGGAATGCGGAACGGGAAGTCACCCACAGCCGAAATAAAAACTTGACAAATATTTACACAGAGAAGTCAGTTGAAACTATAACGTAAAAATGACATTTGGCCCTTCTTCAAATGAATAATAGTATCCTTCAAGTTACCAAAATAACGAACTTGAGATCTTAACATGGTTACAAAGCTCAAACAGTTACGCTTTTACCTCTTTTTTTTCTTTTTTAGGCAAAATTCAAAAAATGCTTTTCAACAAAAATGGAATTGGGGTGGCACAATCAGAGAAATGAACCATTAAGAAATAAAGCCAATGGAGCACGGTGGTGCAAAGCACCATAAGTTCAGCTCCAGGGTGGGCTACATAGTGAGTTCAAAACCAACCCAGACTACACAGCAGAAACCTTCTCTCAAAACAAACACACACACACACGCGCTCGCGCGCACACACACACACACACACACACACACACATACAAGAAGCAACTTGGGGTCTCTAAAACACATGCTTTTGAATGGGATGAAAAAGGAAACTGTCTTGGAATACTTAAGAATCCAAGAAACTATTTCCATTAGACAAAAGTTACCTATCAACAAAGTAAATTTTACTTGCACACATCTAAAATACTGTAAGATACTCACAGCAACATACTTAAAACTTAGAGAATGTTTCTGGGTATGTTTTCTGATGGAAAAGCAAATCAGCTTCCTTTTTTAGGAATAACGTCTTATTAATGACCATAGTTTAAAATGCAGGTGGAAATGACAAACTTTTAGGAATCCAAAGAAGTAAACTTTTCTTCTCCAAAAAATGAATAGCATGGTGTTGAACTCTCATACACTCTAAGATGCACAGTAATAACTCAGAGCTTCCCAAGGTCACAGTGGAAAAAGATTACCAACTCTTCATAATCTAAATACTTACATCTGCTATGGTGCTTTATTTTCAGCCTTCTATATATATAAAAAATGAAATGTAACCAAGTAAAAAGAACACTGAACTCAGAATTAAGTTAGCTAAGCTTAACATCTCTCACAATTCTTCCTAAGAAAGTTTTCAGCTTCTCTAATCTTAGTATTCCTACTTCAATAAGTTTTGTGCTATACTAACCAATTCACTATAAATACATATGTATTATTTTATTGTTTATATTTTATCAGTGCATGTTTGCAGTACATAATGATCACACTCCTCCTGGAGAGTTGGTGCATGTACCTGAAATACTGTCATTCTTTTCTTTATCGTCTTCCTCTCTTCTCCCTTCCCTCTCCCTCTCTTTATCTCATTCCCATAGCAAAATATCTATCTCACTATTTCCTATTATCTTTCATTTTGCTCTCTATTTACATTTTGAGTTTCTCATATATAAAGAACCATGTGATAATTAAACTGGTATGTCTGATTTATTTCACTTAGCATGACTGTTTCAAGATGTGTCTATTTCCCTACAAAAAACTCAAGTTTATCCTCTTTATGGCACAGTAGTACTCCATAGCACATATACCACATTTTCTTTTTTGGCTCATCTGTTGATGGACATATATTCCACTTCCAAGATTTAGCTATTGTAAACTGTGCTTCTATAAACATGAGTACGCGTGTATCATTGTATGATTTCTTTACCTCTTTCACGAAGATACCTAAAGGAAATACAATAGCTAGGTAAAATGCAACTTCTTTTTTGAGTTTTTTTGAGAAATCACCATACTGATTTCCAGAGTGGGGAGTGGTAATCAAAAGCTCCATGGAAATAAGAACTTTTGCTTCTAGGAAAAAACTTTTACATAAGGAGTTATGGAAGAAATCACATGAATTCACTGCTGCCTAATATTAGCTGATTCTGTCCTGTTGCTTTCAGCTAAAAATCAGAGGACGGAAAATATTTTTATTCAGTGGGGACGTTTCTTTGTAATGCTTATTCATTTTTAATGATTTTTTTGCCAGAACAGTTATTATGGATTTTGCCACCAGTATAAGAAGAGGGGAACCCTGGTCACCAGTCATTCCTTTTCCCTAAGCTAGCTAATTTAGCTTCGGACTACTCACCTGCTCTCAGGCCTCAGTACCTTCAACTATAATAGAAGCATGCAGGTAATGGGGAAGTGTTTTTCAGTGGCACAGTGGATGCTGAGCAGGATGTAAGAAGCCCTGGTTTCAATCTCCAGCAGCTCCACAAAAATTAATAAATAAATAAATACATAAAGTAGTATGCTAGCTTAAAAGGTTCCTTCCAGCTCTTAACATTCTCCTACTTTCTTGTAATTAAGCAAAGAAATGAATTATTCTATTTTAATACTAGGACTAGGGAAAATGGGAAACAACATTCCTAAGATACACCAAGGTACCAAAACCTCAATAAGCGGAGTCCAAGAGAACAAACTAGAGTACAGAATTTATCTGGCATCTGACACTGCTGGGAAGCCCTAAGGAAATGATTCACCTTTCAGCAACCTTGCTGCCCACACAACATTCAGGGAACTAAAGCAAGAGATACTTTGCCAAACCTAGTCCTTGCAGATTTAAACATAAATCATGATCATAAACCTGTAATTTCATCTCCAAACTGGGCAAATTACAGCTCCAACACCAGAAGCTCTAAACTTGTGAAGGGTGCCTTGCAGATTACCACAAAGACACTTCAATTCTGGGCAGGGGGGCGTGGAATTTCCTCACTTGACATAATCTGAAATACACCCTTTACAATTTTCCCAAAAACTTACAGAAAGGTGTGTCAAACACAAAACTGATATCTTCAGAGGGAGAAACCACAAGGAATAACGGGTTTATTCTCACAGGTACAAAGTCTATACATTTTGCACTAAATTAAATACATAAGGAAAAAACTAAAAAAAAAAAAAGCTTTCATTTCTGCAATCTTTGTTTAAAATGATTCCAGAAACTATTCTAAAGGGAGGAATTGAAGGTCAAGAGAAAAAAGGATATTCTCCTGAGAGATCATTCATTCACTTCCATCATGTTTTAAGAAAAAGGTACAAATAACTTCAAATATCCTCATGAGCGTCTCCTACCATAAAAAGATTGTATCCTTTTCTGTCTTTGTGTGCTGCCATCATACGACTTTCGTGTTAAATCTGTCAACAAGCTTGGAAACCGGCAAACAAGGTCAAAAGACGAATAAATTGAAGGGACTAAACTAACGCTTATAAAAAGTAGGAAAAGCCTGTCTAAAGGTGGGAGAGGGAGATTATAAAGGGCTCATGATATGCCCAGTGGTCCCAGCAGTGTCCACAGGCCACATTACAAAGCTCCCACTATTCAGCGATGTAAGCAGGTTTCTAGAGCATTTCTATCTCCTCGCCAAAACACACACTACACGGAGTCTAACACAGCCTGCATCTGTTAGATTGCTAGTGTAGCAACTGAATCCCAGGAGCACACGGAAGTAGTGTCCAGTAATGAAAGTGTGCGACGTGTCAGTCGGCCTGAGAGTTTCAGAGGTGCCAGAAACTGCAGCAAATCATCGCTCTCACCACGTAGGCCACAAAATCTGAGTTGGGGGCGAGAACGTCTTGTTGTTTTTTTTTTTTTCACCTTCACTTTTTTTTTTTTTTTTAATGGGGAGGAGTCGGAAATAAACTAGAGAATAAGATCTGGTTTCCGAGACAGAGAAGAAAGTGCTGGCAACCCAGATTCCCTCGGGATGGGATGCTACTAGGAAGCCAAGAAGACTAAGTTTCATTCTCTGTAACTTCACTCCTCGATACGGAGGACAGGCATTGATTGTCCACAGCAAAAGCAATCTGCGCTCAAATTCCCTCGCCTCATTCCTAATTCCAAGAGCTCGCTAAGGCTGGTAAATTAGAAAATCAGCCAAAGGGGCCAAGGGACACGCCAGGCTGGCCCGCGCCCGAGACAGGGGCAGGCACTTCCCCGGCAGGCGCGCCCCTCCTTCCCGCCCCGGGCAGCCGGTGCAGCCGGAGAGGCGCGGCTCTTACCCCCGTTCACTCCCACGGACGGCTCCAGCTTCGCTCCGGCGATGGCTACCACGATTCCGATCATGAACCATTCTTTCCTCATTCTCTCCAGCAGCCTCATGTTTGTTAGGGCGGGTGGGTTTTGTTTATCTGTTTGGCTTTTTTTCTTTGCAAACTGCGAGACCTTAATCCCCGGGGCGTCTCCACACTTTGCTCGGCGCCCCCAGACATGCAGCAGAGCAAGTCAAATTGCCACTTGTAAACTGAAGCGCGGAGGTCTGCCCGGGCGGCCGGGAGGAGGGCTGGGAGTAGTAGTATCCAGTGACAGGAAAGTCTCACAGAGCGCCGCCATTGCTACCACGCGCCGCCTAATAGGCGCGCACCACCGCCCAGAGCCGCGCCGACTGCGGGCTCCGCAAGTACAGACGACCTGAAGCGGACCCCTGGGTGACACTGGCAAGCGCAGAGGACCGGGGAAGGAAGGCTAGCCGACCGGGAGGACTAGCAGATCAGCTGCATCCTCGACCCGTCAGCGCCTCGGAGTGACGGGGCGGGGAAGCGTGGTGAGGCGTCACAGCCTCGCCGCCTCCGCAGAGCTCTCTCACGACAGACCTTCAGGCACAGCTGGCCGCGTCCCTAGGGCACACCCGCACCGCGAGCCCCGCTTCTGCCTGACAGGGCTCGCAGGGAGCGCCGGCGAGCAGCCGGGACGGGGACTCCTCCCCTGGAGGTCCGGGCCGGCGGGGCCGCGGTTCAGCCGCGCGCTTCCTCGGGACATTACGACGGCGCCGGCCGCCCGCCTGCCTGACGTCGCGCGGGGGAGGGGCGGGGCGGCCTCTCCCGGCTCCGGGTTCCAGGCGCGGGCGCGCTGAGCGGTCCGCGAGGAGCGGGTGCCTGAGTGCGGGAACTCTGATCCCGGGCGAGGGATGCAAGTGGAATTCCTGGCAGACGCGCCCAAGCCTTCCAGCACCCGCTGTCTCCGGGAAGGCGGGCCGAACCTCACCTCGTCACCTCGTCGCAGGCCGACACCCGCCCCCGGAGTGGGAGGACTGCGAAGGCGCCTGAGACCCTCTTCCGGGACGGCGGGTGGCTGTGCGGAGGTCGTCGCCGCGCAGGGTCTTGCACGTGGGTGAAGCAGGGTCTGCAGTCGCGAGTCCAGGTCTGGTTCACACGCCTCACACCCCGAGTCCCCGGGGACCCCCAGAGCAGCAGCACGACTCTGCTGAGGGACCAGGGACCCCTTCGGAGGGGCGTGGGGTCCTGAGACCCGGCCCTTGGGTTTTCCTTAAGTGTTGCCTGGTGACCGGTGACACTGATGTTTCCTTAAATGGACTTCCTACCTTTAGAACTGTAGAAACATCAGCTCCTCCCCGTTTTGCACCCTGGTAAAGAAAACTCTGTGTGACACGTTAAAGTGTCCTAGCGTCTGCCACTTGAATGACTGTGAAACTTCAGGAACGTTTGGAAGAAACGGTTGATGCTAAACTGATTCTGAATTCATTCAAAGCTTGAAAGAGACACATCTTGTAAGTTTCCCTGTTTAATTTCACTTTGTCTTGAAGAAATGATTTTGTATCCAAAAACTGAGCAACATTTAGCAGCTGTGCTATTATTAGTAGGTTACACAACACCCAGTGTCACTTAATTACCCTTGAGGTAATGTAAAATAAAAAGTTAATCTCAAGATAAAAAGAACTTAATCGGGAGACAGAAACACAATTTATAAAAGCAAGAAGCACATGAACTATCATAAAATCCGATGTTAATTATAAGACAGTTACAAGTGAATATAGTTTACTACTTTTTTTTTTGTTTGTTTGTTTTTTTTTTGGTACTGGGGATGGAACTCATAACCTCACACCTGCCAGGCAGGTGCTTAAGCCACTGAGCTAAATGACCAGTCCTATTTTTTTGAGACAGGGCCTCACTATGCAGTTCACGCTGGGCTTGAACTCGCTTTGTAGGCCAGGCTGGTCTTGAAATTGCAATGATCCTCCTGCCTCAGCCTCCCAAGTGCTGGGATTACAGGTGTGTGCCACCAAACCCGGCTCACCATGTACTTTTGATAGAATCTTCCTAGGTTAAAAAGGCTTACATTTCACTCATTGAAAGAATATTTTTGTATTAAAATATCATTATAGGAATTGAACTGACTTAACTTCATGACTGTTCACAAATTCTTGTTTACTAATGACTGATCTGTGTATGGCAGAATCTAAAGGGTTTTTTTAAATTTTGTTTTATTACTTGAAGGAAGACAGTTTATTATGACTTCTATTCAGTTAAGGCCTATGTTAGTTTAGTACAACTGCTGCAACAAATACCCAAAACTACATGGCTTCAAATATGAAAAATGTGTTGTCTCACAGTTCTGGAGAACAGAAGTCCAATATCAAGGTGTCGGCAGAGGCATGGAGGTCCACAAAAATTCTCCCACCAGCCCAAGTTCATCATAACCCACCTGAGCGTGCTTGAGGGTCTCAGTGTCTAGAGAACTGCTGATTACAGGTGAAGGCCAAGGAGGACAAGTTACTCATCAAGTCCAGCTCTAATTTCCAGAGAAATCTCGCCTCTTCAGGAAGTTTGGGTAAAGAGGAGTCCATTGCTAGACCAAGTTCAGAACTTTCTCCCACAGGTGGCCCATACAAATGAAACACTAAGAGATGAAATGGAAGCTGCTCCCCATAGTCATTTCAATATTGAAAATATTAATGTGACCCTTGACAAAATTACACAAATGATTGTCCCCTTATTTGTGATAAATCGGACAGAGTCAGAAGAGGACTATTCAAAAGACAGTTGCTGAGACAGTTTAGAGGACAGTTCAGAGTTGAGGACCAGGATGGCAGTGTCGCTCATGATGTCACTGTCTTAGTTACTTTTTACTTGTTGCCAAGACAAAATACCTGATGCCAAAAATTAGGGAAGGAAAGGTTTATTTCTTATAGTTTCTCTGGAGTTTCAGTCCATACTTAGTTGGCTGCAAGGCAGTGTGGTGTGGTGGGGCTGCCATTCATGGCGGCTGCAAGCAGCAAGGCACACTGACAAGAGAGAGGGCAAGAGAGGCAGAAGCAAGAGGAAGACTCATCTCATTTACACTGTATGTCGGCTCCACCCCTGGGTAGGTGCAGCACTCACATTGCCAATCCCGGCGCTAGACAACAAACAGAACACAGGCACTAGACTCAGCCCCATCAAAAGTATGAGGACTTGGGGGGACATAGCATACCCAATACAGTCATCATGGATAACATTAAGCCTTTAAGTCAGAGGAAAAGGCAAGATTAAAGTTTTGGACAATTTAGCAACTGAAAATAAGGAACAGTAGTGAAATCAATAAATGTTCTGAAAAGAAACAGGTGATACATACCTGCTAATTTTGTGAAAAATAATGACATTCTGTGTGTTTCACAATTTTGGTATCTACAGTGAGTGCTCTTATCTGTTAAAAGCTTCAACAGTTTGAGCAAAGAACAGTTCCTGAATTGAGCAGCACTCAAAATGGAAAGGGGTTCAGAGCACTCCATTGTGTACCGAGGGCAGTATGCTTTTGTAGCTGCAAACAGATATAAAATATGGAAATAACTTGCTTTGTTATGATGAGGCCTTTGGACATGGTCTGATCCATTGGGGGCCTGGAATTGGCTGAAGCACAGCTGTTTATGTTTGGCTGAAACCCAGCTATTTGTTATAAAAATACACTTCTATTTCAGCTGTTAAAGATTTTTTCTTAGTAATATGTTGTGATTATACTTGCTTCTCTAAATTTTGCACAATAGGGTGACCGTAGTTCATAATCTTATTTATTTCATAATAAGATTTTGAATGTTTCAATACAAAGAAAAATTGTTGAAGTGATAGATGTGTTAATTATCCTGATTTGATCATTACACAATGTTTACAGGTATCAAAATAATACACTGTACTCCATAAATTTGTGCAGTTGTCAGTGTAAATAAACAGAAAAAACATAACTCCTCACCATAAGCAAAATCAAGGTATTGGCAGGGCCACACGCCCTCTGAAGGCAGTAGAGGAGAATCCGACATACCTCCCCTGGTTTCTGGTGACTGTGTTGCTTAGCTTCCTTGGTTTCTGCCTGCAGTGCTGCAGTCTTCATCTTTGTTTTCACATCACATTCTTCTCTGTGTGTCTGTGAAGTGGTTACATCATTCTGGTCTCTGCATTTGTCATCAGATTGTACCTCCTATCGTGTGTGTCTTCTGAAAATGTTTGTCATTAGATTTACAGTCCACTCATAATCCAGAATGACTTCTTAAGATCCTTTAATTAGATCTACATATATCCTTTTTCCAAATTAGGTAACTGCTGTGTTGGATTGTGTCCCCCAACAGTTCGTGACCTACTGAAATCTCAGAATTTGATCTTAGTTGGAAGTTAACATCTTTGCTGATGCAGTCAGTTAAGATAAGGTCATACTGGATTAAGGCAGGTCCTAAATTCAGTGAATGGTGTTCTTACAAGAATGTCTTGTGAAAACGCATATGACACACAGAAAACACTATGTGAAGATGGAAGCAGAAATTGGATTGTTGTGTCTACCAGCCAAGGAATGCCACAAATGCTCACCAGCCACCAGAAGCTAAGAGAGGCATGGAACAGTTTTCTTCAATGCTTCTAGCACAAACAAACCCTACCAACATCTTTCAGACTTATGAACTCCCTAACTCTGAGAAACCAATGTCTTAGGACACAGTTTGTAGTACTTTGTTCCAGCAACCCTAGGAAAAGAACACAGTAATAGTCACAGCTTCTAGGGATTTGATAGGAATTTATCTTTGGTGTGGCCACCATTAAACTCACTACAAGGCCCTTTCCTACCTTTTCATTGTCCCATTACTGTCTTTAATAACTCTTATGACTCCTCCCTCATTTTTTTTCTTTACTTTGCCTTAAGTTTTTCTCAATGTCACACATCCCACTTTATCTGACATCATCCCAATCAAAACGGACATGCAAAAACATCTCTAAAAGGCACAAGAGACTGTTATTCAATATTGTTTTATTTTCTGTTGCTATAGCAGGATACATGAGACCAGATAATTTATAGAGAAGAATTTCGTGGGCTCATGATTCTGAAGGTTGGGAAGTACAGAGCATAACCTGGCACCTGGTGAGGGCTTCTTACTGCATCACAACTTGATGGGTGGCATCATATGGAAAGACAAAGCACACTTCCAGCCTGGGTCTCTCTTCCTCTTATAAAGCCACTCCTACCATCTTGGAGGCCCCACTTTTGTGACCTCATCTAATCCTAGTTACCTCCCAACCTCCTCCTAAATACCATTCAAATAAAAATTTTAGGGTTAATTTCTAATACAAGAACTTTGAGGAATACATTCAAACCATAGAAAATATTTGCAATTGAAATATTTAATATGCCTTTGCTGTGAGACAGGTATGTATCAGATGCTGAGCACTTGGTGCTGAATAAAAAGAGACACAAAACCTGTTTTTGTGGAGCTTATAAAGGAAACAAAATGCAAGATGGTGAGAATAACCTGGATTGGGGAAGGCAGCTAGAGATCTGAAAGATGAACAGGTGTATGGAAGATTTCTTGGGAAGGAGCTTGACTTTCTGAGAAACTGGTGTGACTAGTTGGTGAGAGGACTGTCATGTTAGAGCAGACAGGGCATAGATCACGTGAAACCTCTCATACTCTGGCAAAGCATTTATTTAGTGTTTATCAAATACTGTACAAGGCCATTAAATTTTAAACAAGTAACATGGCCATTTTTGCTGAGGAGGTTATTGTAGAAGTAGTCTGGACAAATCAGAAGGGAATGACTAGGTAATGGTACTGGAAAAAGCAATTAGTGTAAGAATTAGTATAAACAAGAAGAATCAGAAATAAATTAATAGTCACCTGTAAGAGTTCAGAGAGAAAATCTAAAATTATTGCCAGGAATTTGGTAGATAGAAGCTGGCATCATTCTTTCAGCCAGCCAGTATTTATAAAGTACGTTTAGGGAAGAGATCTTTAAATTCAGTTTTATGCATCTTGAGTTCAAGGGACCCTGAAGCATGTAAATGGAATTGTCCAGAAGGAAGGTATAAAAGAGATTTGACTTTAGATGGTTTTGGGATCTTTCAGCATAATAAGCCATAGGCATTAATATAGCAGATACCTACTTTTTGAGATTTGTTATTCACACTGGCTACTTAATTTCTTTAAATGTGGGTCTTACGCTTTTCCTAATGTGTATGAATATCATACTTCTGCTAAGAACTCATAGATACACCTGTGCCTGTTCTAGTGGAATACAGTAAAATGATGACAGGAAGTCTGTTTCACTGGACTGTTGAAAATACTAAATGAGATAAAGTTTGTACATTTACTTGGATGTAATAAACACTACTTACTCATTCATTTATTCACTAAATATTGAGCTCATGCCATGCATGTAGCAGGCACTAGTCTAGATACTGGTGTTACAAGAAAAAAAGGAGAGAAATAGCTTTAGCTTTCATTGAGTGTTCTAATAATGACATGAAGAAGTAACAAGTAGTTATAACTTCCATGATAAAAATAAAACAGCCATATGATAGTAGCTTAAATGAATAGTCAGGGTCAGTGCCTTAAGTCTAAGTGCTGTACTAAAGCAACGTAGACTGGACAACTTAAACAAGAAACATTTACTTCTGAAATTTCTGGAGAAATCTAAGATCAAGGTACCAACAGATCTGTGTGTGGTAAGGGTCTACTTCCTGGCTTGCAGATGACCATCTTTCTTGCTATGTCCTTATGTGGCAGAGAAAATACAAAACTTTTATATCTGTCTTACAAAGTCACTAAACCCATTGTGAGGGCTCTACCCTCATGACTCAACTGCCTCACCAAAACCCCTCCTGATACCATCACACCTGGGGTCGTGATTTCACTTGGGTAAAGGGATATAAAGATTTGGTTTGTAGCAGAAGACCTCTGAAAGGGGTGTGATTGAAGCAGAGAACCAAATGAAGAGGAGAAAAAAGCCTACCATGCTGTTATCTGGTGCTTTAATAGAAGGAACTACTCATAAACAGCTCAGACAAACTAGGAATTCTCTTATTGTGTATGTTAATTTCTTATTGGTACTATAACAAGTTACCACAGAATTGGTGGCTTAAATCACAGAGTTATTATTTTATAGTTCTGGATCACAAGTCCAAAACAGATGTCACTGGGGAAAAAACAATGTCAGCAGGACTGTGTGGCCTTCTATAGATTGTAGAGAGTTGTCTTTCCTTTTCCAGCTGTATGCATTCCTTGGCTTTCTGCCCTTCTGCCTTCATCATTAGCAATGCCCCTTCTAATCTTTCTCCAAAGGAATGACTCTTGACTCACCTGCATTCCCTTTCACCTGTTAAGATCTTTCTCATGACACTGGTGTTATGGGCTGAATCATGTTCCAAAAAATCATAGTTATAGCCCCCCAGTACCTCTGAATATGACTATTTGGAAATAAAGTCTTGACAGAGTAATCAAGTTAAAATGAGTTCATTACATGGATTTTTAATCCAACATACCTGGTACTGTCGTTACAAGGAGAAATCTCAACACAGAGGCACACACAGAAAATGTGAAGACACTTGGGAAAGAGACGGCCATGTGACTGGAGTGATGCATATACCAGTTAAGAAGAACTGAGGATTGGCAGCAAACACCAGAAAGCTTGAAAAAGGAAGAAAAGATTACCCCCTAGCGCCAGCAGAAGAAACAGAGTATGTGAGTGTGGAGATCTGGAGATGACTCTGGGTTAGAAGTGTGTGTTGAGTACCTATCAGCATACAGATGGCACTTAAAAGCCTTGGAATTCAGTGACCTAATGAGTGCATGTTAATGAGAAAAGGAAGAAATTGGATAGAGGAGCAGGAGGCTGTTAAGACTGAGAAGAAACAACCAGAAAGGTAGAGGGAAATGATTCCATCTCTTATTCAAGTAAGTCAACAGACAATGCAGCTGTATCATTTATTAGCCATTTATTTTGGTCAAGTAACTTAACTTTTCTGTGATTCAGTTTCTTTATTGGTAAAATGTGCTTTGTGGAGTTGTGCCTCCCCAAATTTATGTCAGTCTGGCAAGGAACACGTGCTTAAAAATGGGTAGTGTTAGGAAAATTAAATACTGAGGAATTCAACTAAAGAAGTGAAAGATCTCTACAACAAAAATACAGTACCCTGAAAAAGGGAACAGAAAAGGACATCAGAAAATGGAAGGATATCCCCTGTTCCTGGATAGCAAAACCAATATAGTCAAAATGGCCATACCTCTAAAACTGATACAGATTTAATGCAACCCCAATTAAAACACCAACAGCAATCTTTATGGAACTAGAAAGACCAATCCAAAGATTCATAAGGAAACAGAATATCAAAAGAAATCCTGGGTAACTGTAGAGATCTATTGAAGCTGGAAATTAACCACACATGCAAGGCTAGAGCATGACCATCCCAAGAACACAAAGTGTCTGGGGTAAGCTATGTGAAGAAGATGCTTCAGCCCAGAAAACACCTGGCTCCAAGACAATCTGAACAGTGGGTTGCTAGGATAATAGGGTATCATGTGACATTAAATTGCTAAAAGGTATAAATAAATGCACTGTTGTAGTCAGGGGTTACAGGGAGAACAACTGCATACAGGACACAGAGTTTGTAATACTCTTTTATAATAGTCACCCAAAGTTAAACACAAGAAAGTGCAGAAAAATCTGTCCACAACACTAAGACCTAAGGGCCTGAATCCCACAGCAATATCATGCAAGAGTCCCACTAGAGACCCAAAACACATGATAATGCCTCCCACAGTTCCAGCTGGAAATCTAAGAGCCCACAATAAGGACTCATGCCAGTCTATTTATGGTTCTGTGCTGAGAAGGCCACAGGTCAGCAGTGAAACTAGGAAGTCTATGCCAGCGGGGCAAAGGAGCTGTGCAGTGGGTTGAGGGTTCTACATGGGAGCTGAGAAGTGACGCTCAAAAGAAGAAGCAGGGCTGCCCTGAAGAGCACCACAGCCATCCCCAATGGCAACAAGGTCCCGCACTCTTCCAACAATAGAGAACAGTCAAGCACAGGTCAGGAAGCCCAGCGTGACAAGCTTCTCCAGCACACAGTTTCCCCCTGGAGCCAGGAAGCGATGCACAATGTGAGGAGCAGAGCTCCCGCAACGTGAACCACAGCCACTCTCATTGATGAGGTCCTGAGCTCCTCCAACGATAATGGCCGTATCCATATTGGGGAAGCCAGCATGGCACGCACCTCTGGGAGAACCATCGGCTCAAACAGCAACTCTTGAAAGAATCCACAACGCCTAGCTCTTCTTTTCCACGTCTCTATTTATGCTGGCAACTTTCTTCAGGTGGAGTAAAGGTTTACTCAACACCAACTGAATTAATTCAGCTGGTGCTAAGTTGACCACCAGTTTGTAATCTGTAACACGCCCCTGCAGTGAGGGGCCAGTTCCTTTCCTCCCATCAGGAGAGTAAGGGCTCCACCTTATCCCTGCTTTGTCTCTTCATTTTCTCATCCTCTCATCCAAGGAACCTCAAGAGCTGCATGGGTTGTGGCAGGTAACAAGTGTAAAGCTGGAGGCATAACAGTTCTGGATTGAAGTTACATTACTAAGCTACAGTGACAAACACAGCATGTTACTGGCACAAAAAATAGACATGTGGATCGATGAAACAGAATAGAAAATGCAGAAACAATGCTAAGCACATTCAACTGTTTAATCTTTGACCAAGGGGCCAAATACACACACTACAGTAAATATATCCTCTTTAATAAGTGGTGCTGGGAAAACTGGCTGTTCATAGGCAGAGGATTGAATCTAGACCCATATATCTCACCATATACTAAACTAAAATCAAATGGATCAAATATCTAAATGTTAAATACTTAAACTCTGGGAAGATAAAAATAGATAAAACTCTTGAAGACATACACATAGGCAAGGACTTTTTGAATAGAAACCTGGTTTGAACAGAAACCCAGAAATAGTATCAAAAGCCTACAAATGGGATCATATCAAATTAAAAAGCTTCTGCACCCCCAAAGAAACAACCACCAGGGTGAAGGGACAACCTAGCAAATGAGAAAAAAATTACCCACTATTGCTCATACAGAGGACTGATACCTATTATATGAAGAACTGAAAACAATTGGTTCCCCAAAATAAATGATCCAATAAAAATTGGACAAATAAGATGAAATACATTTCTTAGAAGAAGAAATACAAATAGCTAATAAATACATTAAAAAATGTTCAACATCACTGGCCTTTAGAGAACTTCAAATTAAGACTAGGATTCCTTCTTACCCCTAACAAGAATGGCCATTGTGAAAAAATCAAATAGGAAGTGCTGGTGAGGCCGCAGAGAAAAAAGAACCTTTCTGCATTGTTGGTGGGAATATAGACTAGTACAACAACTATGGAAATCAGTATGAAGATTCCTCAAAAAACTAAAACTAGAAATTCTATTTGACTCAACTATGCCCCTTACAGGTATCTTTCCCTAAAGAGTTAAAAGCATGTGTATCCATGTTTATAGCAGCACAATTCATAATATCTAATTTTTTTAACTTTAAAGAGAATAAAACCAAACAAAACATAATAAAGCTAATCAGAACAGAACAATGAAAGTGATAGAGGGCTTCAAAACAAGATAATAGGAAATCAACAATGGCTACCATAATGTCTCTTGTTTTCTTCAAAATAGTTGTCCGTACCATCAGACATAATAAAATCAAAGAAAGCAAAGCTGAATAAAACCAATCAAAATAAAAGAATGAAAGCATATTTTAAGGAGACTAAAATCAAACAAAATTTTAAAAAAAGCCAATCAAAACAAAACAGTGAAAATGATACAGGATTTCAAAACAGGATAATAGGAAATCAACAATGGCTACCATAATGCCTCTTGTTATTTTCAAAATTGTTGCCCATACCATCAGAAATAATAAAATCAAACAAAACAGAACAGAATAAGACCAATCAAAACAGAATATTGAATAAAACAAAACAATAAAATGGAGCAAAACAAGATGGAACAACATTGGATTTCAAAACAAGAGAGATGGCAATCCCCCATATTTGCTGTATTGCATATTGTTACCCTCTTAATAGATGCTCAAACTACTGGTCTTATCCCTGCAAAGTCAATCAAATGATATAAGCATTTGGTTGTTTTTGTATCTCAATTGCTATTAACTCATTCTGTCCTCCAAATTATCCAGTTGCTTTTGGGGAGTGGTGTTCTTGTCTCCCAGCCTGCATGCTGATTGACTCACAGGAAGGGTGAATTGGCTTCTTGTTACTCCTCTCAGGCCCAGCATGGCTTCTGCCAACTCACAGGAAGAGTGAATTGGCTTGTTTCTCCTCCCAGGACCCACGTGGCTTGTGCCAGCCCATAATAGCTAAATCTTGGAAGTATGCTTTATGTCCATCACAAATGAAAAGATACAGAAAATGTAGTATGTACACACAATGGAGTACTACTGTGCCATAAAGGATAAACTTGAGTCATTTGTAGGAAAATGAATGTATCTTGAGACCATAATATTAAGTGATGTAAATCAGATACATGAACTTAAACATCATAAACTTAAAATTATATGAGAAATCCTATAATGGGCAAAACAAATGTTAGATCGTAGGAAGTAGGGACACAGATCTTTCTCAAATGGGAAGAGGATCAAGAGTTGAGGGAGAGGGGTAGGGGAGGGAGAGGAAGATAATGAGAATCAAAATGTGTCATGTACATGTAACAAGTCCCCACAAAGACTGTAAACAATATGTACTACAATCATATAGTAATAAAAAATTGGTGGTATTGGTGGGAATTAATGTGGACTATATTTATTTAGTTGTTCTTTTTATTATCTCATGTATCAGAAGTTAGTTTCATTGGATCAATGTATTTATTTCAGCTGTATTAGACACAGCTAAACTACATGGTTCAAGTCATACATGCATGAGTCTTTTATGTAGGGACACCATAAATGTCTCCTATGATGAGACTATCAACATAAAATAATGATCCTTCTTGTTAGTGTATGTGCTGCCAAAGTGAACACAACTCTGCTTTCAAGGAAATAAAGAACAGATTTTGAGCCAAATATGAATGACTAGAAGCCAAGAAAACAGATTCAAGTTATTCTGAATGACATGTTCTAAAATGGAAGAGGTTACATGAATTTTTATAGCCACAGAAGAAAGTAATAATACATTTGATGAACACTGATACAGTCATTGGGTAAGGGGCCACAGCAGAATGGGAAAATCTCTTATGTAGGTTTTAGATGCTGTGTTAGAACATTCTTAGCATTTGAGTTGGTGGAGACTGGAGGTCTGCTAAGGTTGGCAATATACTCAAAAAGTTTTACCTAATAATGCTAAGGATGTTAGATCAGATAAACAGAAAGTTTCACTAAAAAGGACTTAAGTCAGCCCATGATAAACTCAGCTTCTTCAGAGAACTTCAGTTCACAGTACCTCCATTTGCTAATTCTGTTATAACAAATTTCTGTAGATTCAGTGGCTTACAAACAATTCCCAGTTCTAGAGGCTGGGAAATCTTCAACCAAGGCGCCATCACATTCAGTACATAGTGAGGGCTCACTCTGTTTCATAATCAACCAAAACCTTGCTGAATCCTTACATGATAGAAGGGACAAATGAACTCCCTTGGGCCCTTTTCTAAGGTTATTGGTCCCACTCATAAGAACTCTGCCCTTAGGATCTAGCTACTTCCCAAAGACCCTAACTCTTAATACTATAAAATTCAAGATTCAATTTTGACATGAGGATTTGGGCAGTAGACCATAGGAATGAATTAAGTGTAGGCTAAAGTATCAAAGGACATAACCAACAAATCTCAGCCTAACAAATATCTAATAGCATAACATAGGTGATACATGAAAAATAATTGCAAAGTTGAAAATCAAGTCTATATTCTTAGATTCACAGTCAAACAATTAATTAGTTGCTTCTCTATGCTCAGTTTGACTGCCTACGTTGTAGTAATGTGCCCAAACTGTGACAACAGTTTCATGTTCTCATGATGGTTTTAGCTCAACCAACTCCCACACCCTTATTCAAAAATTCTCATCTCTTGGCATGGGCTTATAAGGACATTGGAAGAACAGAAGTTATTTCAGACAAGTTAAATCAAATTCTACCTTGCAATGCCTAGACACATAATTTAGATAGTATTGCTTGGTTCAATAATCAATCTGTATAGCTTATTTATCACTGATGGATAATTTATGAAGTAGATATATGACATGGTAATATTATTTTATATCTTTTGAGAAATTATGTGAGTCTTGCACATACCATAATCCCAGCAGCCTGGGAAGCTGAAGCAGAAGGATGGCAAGTTTGAAGCCAGCCTGGGAACTTAGTGAAATAGTGAGACGCTGTCTCAAAATAAGAAGGACTAGAAATGTAGCTCAATGAAAAGGCCCTGGGTTCAATTCTCCATACCACACAAAAAGTGTAAGTCATTTGTATTCTTTGTAATTATTTGAAGTAATTACAAATTAAATGAAAAAATCCATAAAAATGTGTGATCTTCAAATAAAAATGTATTTAAGAACAACTGTTTGACAAAGGATTTCTTTTTTTATAGTAGTGAATATTGTTAGTCCCAAAATCTTAGCATGAAAGGAAATGCTGACTTCTTTTTCTGTATTCCAAATACAGCAAAGATAAAGTAAGATATATAGTGGCTTTGTCAGTTATAATAATATACTACTAATACATGGTGTAATTTGAAAATGTATTGTAGCTAGTTAGGTAATTGCCAAAATAAATGTCTGGTGGTCCACTTCTCTACAGATTGCTAAAATGCTTTACAGAAATAAAGCACTTTTTTCTTCTTGACATTGCTTCTCCCTAGAACAACTCAGAGTAATATTAAACAGTTATGAAAATTCCAACTCAAATACAGGAATCCATGTTTTACATTAGACTAGAGAGTATGATTACTTCTTTTTCCTCTGCACAAGAATTTAGACACTGAGTTTCTATTGTAGTTGTGTTAATGAGAGTTATACATATAGATTCCTTCAATTCAAATGCAATTGTGCCCTATTCCCATGGATAGTGGCTCACTGGGTTTGTGACTGTGTTAACCCACAGTGGGTAAGTGTATCTCTTTGCAGAAGACCGTATGCACTGATGGTTTGTGGAACCTCTCCATCTAATAGTTTCCTAGTCTTTGAAGTGGAAATCTGTCTCAGGAAATTAAGGGGAGAGAAGAGAGTAGACAGTAGTGGATGATAAGCTATTGGGAGGCACAGTAAATAATGGAGGGAAATGCAGCTGAAAAGAGAAAGATCATTTAGGGCTATTAGATGACAAATCCACTTCAGTGTGGTTATTATACCTGTAAATATAGAAAAATGATAATGTTGACAACTCTTCATCATGCAATCTGTGTCATTAATAAATGATGAAGTATAGAAAGCATAGAAGAAATAAAGCCAACACTCTGTATAACAATATCACAGAAGCATTTGGAAAAACTAGCTAAGCTAAAAACAAAGGCATACAGGCCATCATTAATGAAGGATTTCTGGAGGAAAATAGAAAATTCAAAAGTGTGTGTGCAGAAAGCAGCATAAATAGTAAAGATTTTGTTGTTTAAGTTAAATACATAACTTTATATTATTAGAAAAAATGAATGTGTAATAATTACGTGTGATTTTTTAAATGTTGGTTTTCAGGGAAAAGATAGTTGCCTGCTTTCCTCTAGGGCAGATCAAATTTATTTATAGAGTGGTTACCCACTTCACATTCCTGACAGAAATGCCAAATACATTAAAATTCTCCAGAGGGAATTTTTATCTCCTCTTTAAAAATTATATACAGCTGCTGCATCTCTAAGAGTCTTCTTAGTTGGAGCATTGACAGGAGTCATAAGGCCTAACAGTAGATGAAGACCTAAAAGAAACATGGAAAACGTGTGTCTGATTTGGAGACGGACATGCATGGTGTGTTGGTTACTTTTCTCATTTTGCTGAGACAAAATACTTGATGCCCAAAATGAAGGAAGGAAAGGTTTATTTAGTTCACAGTTTGTGAAGATTTCAGTACATAACCTGCTGGGTCCAAGTCAGGGTGTTGTGACTGAGGGGCAACATGGCAACTGCAGCAGATACCAGAAGACAAGAGAAAAGGTATAAAGGGGAAAGCCCGCCTCCTTCCCTTCTTTATATTGTATGCTGCCTATCAGCCCCTGGGCTGGTGCAACACTCACACCACCAATCCCAGTGCTAGACAATGAACCAGTCACAAATGCTAGACTCTCTCACCTCCATGACTACATGAGGCTTTGGGGAGACATCCAAACACAGACCATAACACACGGGATGATCAAAATGCATAGTGAATGTTTAAACATTATTACAATAAAAGATGCATTGCCGTTAGTCACACTCAAACTTCTTCTTGTTTCAACCACACTTATCCCTTTCAAGGAAGTTCCTTGAATCAGATGGGCTTTCACCTCGTTATACCTTCCTTTCTGGTGGCTGGAATGCAGATCTAATGGCTGACATTCCTGCAGCCATCTTCCTCCAGAACTAGCAGATCAACAAGGTGGCAGCATCCTGGAGCTCTCATGAGAATCCAGATTGCCTGCCTCCTGACTGTAGACTGGAGAGAAACAAGCCTTTTGAGCTGTCTATAACCTACAGATAAGTCCACTTAAAAATAAATGTGCTATTTATTTCTGAAAAGTAGAAAAGAGATAACTGCTTACTCATATCTTGATCTCAAGGGTGAATTGCTAACTCTGACTCACCGAATTGATTGCTTTCAACTAATACAGTGCTTTGAATTTACATGGAATCATCAAGACAGAGTGTTAAATAGAAAGCTAAGGGTGGAATTTGCTGTCATCATTGGTCTTGCTAAAACAAATTTGTGCATATTTGGAGGAAGAAAGAGGACATCTTAGAACTGTACCAGTCAGGCATCTGTAAATACAGATCTCCTAGTGTAAAAAATATGAAGTTGGCTATAGACTTCAAAGTGACTCTGAGTAGTGAGATTAAAATTTTTGAACAAGTGTCATTACCATTCTCCAAAGAAAATACCACTTTATCCTCCTTCTACTTTTCACTTCAAGTACTATTACATTTATGTCTTCCTATAAACAAAAGATTGAATAACCAGGTCAATGTTTTTTCCCAATCTATTCAGTTTGTCAAAGGAGAGGTCTTTAATTCACATTTCCTAGCCTGTTATCCCAGCCCTCTGGGAGGCTGAGCTGGGTCACTTAGTGACTTAGCAAGACCTTGTCTCAAAGTAGAAAATAAAAAACGGCTATGGATGTAGGTCAGTGTAAAGGCTCTGGGTTCAGTCCTCAGTGCAAAAGAAAAAAAAATCACCTCTTCTAATTATTAGCATAGTTTTCTTTCTTTCTTTCTCTTTCCTATACCAAGTGGGGAGGGGCAGCAATTAAAGTCCTTGGGCCAAATCCTATGATTTTCAAATGAAAGTTTTCTGAAATGTGGCCACATCCTTGCTTATTTGTCTATTAATGTCTATGGCTGTTGTCAATAGTAGAGTTAAGATCTTATAGCAAAGCCAAAATATTTATTGTTTGGCACATTACAGTATCTTGCCTTTAGGAAAGAAGTTTGCTCTTTTTATACTATATTGTTTTTCCTACACTGTACTACATTGGGATTTTTTTTTCTTGTTTTGCAGCACCAGGAATCAAACTCAAAACCTTGCACCTGCCAGGGCAGGCATTTAGCCATTGAGCCAAACTCCCAGCCCTGGTTTTTTGAGGCAGGGTCGCACTATGTAGCTCAGGCCAGCCTTGCGCTCTTGTTATAGCCCAAGCTGGCCTCAAACTCACAACACTCCTCCTACCTCAGGCCCCCGAGTGCTGGGATAAAAGGCGTGCGCCACCACGCCCATCTTACACTGTACTACATTGGAGGAAGTAAAAGGACATCTTAGAATCATATCAGTGAGGCATCTGTAAATATAGGTCTCCTGGCATAAATTGTGAGGCTGGCTTTTGACCTCAAAGTGACTCTGAGTAGTGAGATTCAAAATTTTGAATAAGTGCTAAGGTTAAAAATTTTAAGGTTTTTAAGCTTCATTTTTAACATTTAAGTCCTTCTTATTCCAAAGCAATGCCCCAAATCTGCCTACTGCAGGGTGCAGCGTGTATGTTTCATTATGTTATATGAACTTTCTTATTAAATTCTTCAAGTAATTTTCCTGCATCTGCCCCTAATAAGTATGGCTTCCTGAAAATAAAATATAAAGATTTGAAGACAAAACAGACCTTAGCACTTGCATCTAGAGTTATGTTCTAAGTAGCCACAGGTTGTCATAACTTAATTTTTGTTGTGTACTAGAGCATAGAAAAATGCAGTGATAAAACTAATACAAAATCAAAGACATAATATAGAAGAGATATTCAGCAGACAGAAATATGGCTGAAAGAAATAAAGAGGATAAATACAAGGTAAAATAACAAAGATGAAAAGATGTACAAGAAGTTATAGCAAGGTAGACAGAAGTAATTTGGATAATATGAAGAATTAGACTTCCTGGTCTACCAGAATAGCAAAGTCAATTCTAGGTAACAAAGGCAAGGCAGGGGACATTACAATCCCTAACTAGCAATTATACTCTAAATCTACTGTGATACAAACAGCTTGATACTGAAAGAAAAAAAAAAAAAAACAGACCTAAGGATCTATGGAACAGATTAGAAAATGCAGAAACAACTCCAGATATACTCAGTCATCTTATTTTGGACAAAGATGCCAAACACATTCACTGGGAGAAAGATAGCCTCTTTAATAAATGGTGCTGGAAAAACTGGCTTTGCACATGCCAGAGATTTAAATTGGACCCATATTTTTAACCATGCACTAAACTAAATTGGAAATGGATCAAAGATCTCAATATTAAAACAGAAACATTAAATCTGCTGTAAGACAGAATAGGTAAAATTCTCGAAAGCACTGGTGTAGGCAAAGACTTTATGAATAAAATTCTCATCGCACAGGAACCATCACAAAGAATCAACAACTAGGCTGTCATCTTATTAAAAAGCTTTTGTACAACAAGAGAAACAGCCAACAAAAACCGCCACAATGTAGGAAAAAATGTTTGCCAGCTATTCCTCAGACAAAGAATTAATAACAAAAACATATAAAGAACTAAAAAAAATCAGGCTTCCCAGATTTAAAGACTCAACCCAAAAATGAGCATCTGATATGAATAAAGACTTCTCAGATGAAGAAATACAAATGTTCAACATTATTGGTCATTCGAGAGATGCAAAGTAAAACAACACGGATTTCATCTCACCCCACAAAGAGTAGTTATTATCAAGAAATCAACCAATTTATCTTCACTTTGAATTCTGGTGGTGTTCAAGATATTAGCCAATAACAAATGCTGGAGGGGCTGTGAGGAAAAAGGAACCCCTCTCCACTATTGGTAAAAGTGTAGACTGGTGCAACCACTGTGGAAATCACTGTGAAGATTTCTCAAAACACTAGGGTTAGCAGTCTCATTTGAACCAGCTATTCCCTTTCTGAGTATCTTCCCAAAAGTATTAAAAATGTCATTCCACAGATGGGCACTCATGTTTACAGTAGCACAATTTGTAATACCTGAATCTTGGAAACAGCCCAAATGCCCATCAATTGAGGAATGGATAAAAAGATGTGGGGTTTTTTTTTTTGTACAATAGGGTATTACTCAGCCATAAAGAAGGATAAGCTTGAGATTTTAATAGGTAAGTGGGTGCAACTTGAGACCATACTCATAAGTGAAATAAATCAGCCACACATGTAAACATCATATTGTCTCCCTAGTGTGAGAAGTTGAACTAATAAATAAGATCCAAAATGTACAGTAGATACTGTGAAATGGGAAGAAACTGTTCAAAAGGAAAGAGAAGCTGGGTTGGGGGAAGGGAAAAACAAAGGAAGGGAAAAGCAAAAACAAAAACAAAACATATATATATATATATATATATATGTGTGTGTGTGTGTATTTCATTGAAAAGGAAGTTTTATGCTTATATTGTTTGTACAATTAAATGTCCATATCATGTACTCTGAGTAACTAACTCAACACTAACAATACACAATGTATTAACCATTGTTATTCTCCTATTAACTTGTTTTCAATTTTGTTTCATTTTTTTCTCTTTAAAATAAAATTTTAAAATATAAACTTCCTGGTCTAGTCATTCCTGGTTGAAAGTTATTCTCATGTTGTTGCTATGAGTGCTTAACAAAAAAAAAAGATTATTAGAGAACTAATTCTATTTAAGTTTGTCATCATTTTTCTAGAATTCTAGAAATTTAAAATTGGAGGTGAGCTTTAAAGTAATTCTAGTTCATCATATCCATTATACACATTGGACAAGAATCAATAAAACTCTTCCTAAAACTCACAAACTGCATAGCAACATAACTGGGACAAAATTTCCTGATTAATGTTTCCTCACCTGTGTTCACTAAGATGGGATAAGACAAGCTGTTTCGGTAATGAAGACTGTTAGATACAGAACTCATTTTTAGGAGAGAAAATGTAAAATCTTTAGGGATTTAGAGTCATCATTTAGGAGATCAGCCTATAGGAATTCATTGAACAATGAAGTCTCCCCACGACTGCAGACATATACTAATAAAATGAAAATTTTAAAATAAAAAAGAAAGATAAAGTCATTTCTTAAGCGCACATGTATTAGTGCAAACTAAATGTAATTTAGCCATACTTTGTTAACTCATGTATAACTTTAGATTAAGATCAGAGAAGGGGAAAACTTCCAATATTTTTCTCCTCCCTTATGTGGTAAATACCTTAATAAAATTTTTGAGTCTTCCAATTTTTGCGTCCTTGTGATAGATTTCTCTCTGAATCGTATGCCATCATCTTTTTACCACCTACTTCCAATAATTCAATTTTCTGGTTATTCCTTTATTTCTCTCTACATTCTTAAATGCCTGAACATTTATTTTCCTTAAAGCATTGTCATTCACTATGCTGTCAGAATCTCTTATGGAACCACATTGAAGAATATGGAATCTGCTAGAGATCAGTATTTCAAAAGGTAGAATAAAAAGATATGCTATAGTACCAGAAGCTCAGGGATATTAATTAGGTCATTATAATACTTACAGTTCAGTGCTGCCTTGTGGTTGCAATAGTACATCTTCCCTACAAATTCACTTTGTCTTCACCTGAGTGGGTAGATAACATTTTTGCATCTCATCTTCAGCAGAGTACCAGCTGCATTGTCTCAATAGCTTTCAAAAGGAGACTAATGGACCTAATCCATAAATACTGACTAGAAGCCAGAGTAAAGGCAAGGGACTCTGTTTATTGGCCATTAGTCAACAGTAAATGATAGCAGTGTTAACAATAAACGTGGAGTTCTGAGAATATCATTAACATTACTTATAAAATAAATGTTTCTGCAATATATTGGTTTCTGGTAGGCAAATCCCCAGAGGGCTCTAGGACTGGATTTGTCATCGTTGTGTTTTATAGAAAGATTTTCTTTTAAAAAGCTGTTTCTAGTTCTCTGCTTTGATGAGCTTGTAAAAAGACAGGGTTTTGTCAGAGAACAAGCTCTTCGTTTCCTCTGGATATGTGTCATGTGTCATTGGGTTAACCTGAGGAAATGCTAGGAATATCTGACAAATACTTTGATCTTTTCACTATTTAGATTCCTATGTTTGAAGTCTATATTGCAGAAAACATGCCAAATCTCTTCATCTATCTAACCCAAGAAAACAACATGTAAACCATAAGAGACCTTAACAAAAAGTTTCCCTAAAACAAGATAAATCTGTTTTTAAAAATTGATTTCGAAAAGAACATAGGGAAAAGCAATAAGAAAGTACAGCACTTTCTAAATAGTCTGATGTAGCTCTCCTTTTTTCTTAAAATAATTGCTTTCTCATTTCACACCACATAGCAAACAGCTGGAGTCTGTCCAGTGTCATTATATTGTTCCCACTTGTTGAACTTCCTAAAACCAAACTCTAAAAGGAATAAAGAAGAAAAGAATAAACATGATTTTAGTGGTACCATTTTTATGATTTATGACTTTCTCATGATTACTGTAGTCATTTACCTAAAGATTTATTTTGAAGATTTATTTTATTTTTAAGTGATGACTACAGATGAACACATTTCAAAATCCAATTCGAAATGCTTTTCTTTAAAACACCTAAGAACCTAAGACAGAATGAACCTGGAGGCTTCCATCTCTACATCAACAATTTAACTAAATTATCTAACTTCCAAGATGGTCTGTTTCTTCATTGATAAAATTAAATAATCAAAGACAGGTTAATAGCTGGCAAACTTCACTTCTCAAAACTCATAAGAAAGATAGGATTTTTTGTGACTTTTAAGAATCATGTGAAACTTTCATGCTGTCTCATCCAGAGGCAAGTGGTCCACCTACTTCCTGTTCAAACATCCTGATTAATAACACCGACTTTATAAAGTGTGATGGTTAAATATAGATAAAATGTCTATAAGTGAATAAATGAATAAATGTTTCTCTCTCTCTCCCTTCTTCCCTCCCTCCTTTCTCCTTTTCTTTTTTGGTGGTTCTGGGAATTGAGCTCAGAGCCTTTGCACTGAGACACACCTACCTATTTTTATTTTTTAATTTTGAGGTAGGAGCCAGGCATGGTGATGCACGGTTTTAATCCAAACACTCAGGAGGCTGAGGTAGGCAGAGCATTGTGAGTTCGAGGCCAGTTTGGGCTACAACATGAGCACAAGGCCGGCCTGAACTACATGGTGCAACCCTGTCTCAAAAAACTAGGGCCAAGAGTTTGACTCAGTGGCTTAAGTGCCTGCCTGGCAGGCATGAGGTTGTGAGTTTGATCCCCAGTGCCACAAAATAAAAAAAAAAATAAAAAAAAAAGAGAGAGATAGGGGCTTGTTAAGGTTTCCAAGAGTGTCACTTTAATCTGGCTTCAAAGCCCAATGTTTAAGCTTTCATGTGCACCAAGGGACTGTTACAGGAGCAGACTTGGGTCCTGCTGCAGTCCAGGACACTCAAGATGCCTCTAATCTTACTGTTCTTGAGACAGACCACAATCTTCTTGGAAGTTCTAAGACAGAATTGCACTTTAAGAATTCTCTTGGCTCACAAAGAATGCAGGGCCAGGCCACTGCCTTTAGATGCTTTTAAATAACAGAGTAGAGTGGGCAAAAGATGGAGCTGTGTAGTGATCCGCGCTAACACTTAGTCTTATTTGCAGTGAAGGCCAACATACCCCATCAGCCTGCCACTACTTGGCAGAGTGCACTTCAATTTCAAGCTGATGTGTTTACTTTCTAGGGTTGAAATTGTTGTCAGCGATTTTTATTTTAAGTAGAAGTTGCAGTCACTGGCCTTTTAGAATACCTCATATTTACAGAGGTACATTTCATAAGAACATCCTAAAGTGCTGTATGAATATCATTTCATTTATCATTATAACATCTCTGTGAGGGAAAGTGGCCCACATTCCCCACCCCCACCATCATTACTCTCATGTCAAATCAAATTGCACAAAGGCCCAACACAGAAGGGTTTCAGCAGACTGGGGCAACTTACAAGAGCCCAAGAATGGGCCTGTACTAGTTCAGCACATGAAGGGACTGGCTCCAATGGTTGGAAGAAGGACCATCCCCCCAGAAGAACACTTTCTCAGGGGCAAAAGAAAGAGATATGGGAAAAGCAGGCTCCAAAGTGAGCCCCTTGGATGGAAGAACCTTCCTGTTTACCTTTCTCTTTCAACAGTTTCTCAGTTTTTAGTTACTGCTATTTCTCAGTTGTTACTGCTATGTCTCAGAAAACGGGAGGAGACGAGGCATGAAATGTATGAGAGCCAAGAAATGTTGATTCTTTTACTGGCTTTTGAAATACTTATTTATGGCTTTTATTCTACTTCATATTCAAGTAATTGAAATAGCACATTAAGGATATACAAATGCCAATCATTGGTTTCAATCTCTTACACTGAATAATACCTTACTTCTTAAATGTTTAGTCTTCCTCATCAAATCATCACAAAATTACCAAAAGCACTACAGTTTTCCAAACTTGGGTGTATTTTTTGGCTTTTTCAAGACTTTTAAATTTTATGAGGCAATGAATTGAATTCTTGAATGGTTCTTACATCACCTTTAAGACCTGTGTAGCCTCAATTTCCTCTCTTCTCTTCTCTTCTCTTCTCTTCTCTTCTCTTCTCTTCTCTTCTCTTCTCTTCTCTCCTTTCCTTTCCTCTCCCCTCCTCTCCTCCACTCCCTTCCTTTCCCTTCCCCTCCACTCCTTTCCCTTCCCTTCCCTTCCTTCTCTTCTATTTACTTCTCTCTTCTCTTTTTCTCTGTCTTTCCCTGCCTTTCTCATTTCCCCCACCTATCCTTTTCCTCCTCCTCTTTCTCCTCCTTTTTCCTCTTTTTCTCTCTCTCTCTCTGGAGGCCTGAACCCAGGGTCTTTGCACTGAACCTCACCCTGGAATTATTTTTATTTTGAGACAAAGTCTCACTACATTGGTCAGTCACCTAGACTGGGCTTGAACTTGTGATCTTTTAGCCTCTCAGAATGCTAGAATTACAGAGTACACTGCTGCATGGCTCTTGCATTCATTTAATTAATGTAGGGCATATTAAAAAATTATCAGTAATTTAATTTTTTAATTTTAAAATTATAGTATTTATGGCTATAAAATATTACTAAGATACTTTGTAAAAATTATATTTTATATAAAAAGTACTTTCAAATTATGAAAGCCCACATTAATTTGTTAGTTCTTCCTTGTCTGGTACTATGCACGGAACAAGTATTATAGTCCCCATTTAAGTCACAGAAAATTCAAAATGATTTGAGAATTCTGGCCACATTTGTCCAGGGTTAGCATTGGTTCAGAGAAAATTAAATAAACCAAGTTTTCTAATTTCTAGTAAGGGTCTGTGCACAGCCAGGGTAGACCATTCTTTTTCTTTTAAGAAGAGACTGCATAATATATAAGATTTTTAAATTGATAAAACTATTTTTCAAGCATCAAAATTTATTGATACAGGCACAAACCATGCTGGGCCCAGGAAGAGAAACAAGCCAGTTCACCTTTCCCATGAGTCAGCAGAAACCATGCTGGGTTTGGAAGGAGAAACAAAAGCCAATTTGCCCTTCCTGTAAGCCGACTGGCAAGTGGGCTGAGAATCAAGAACACTGCTCCCCACCTTGTAAGCAACTGGCTGATTTGGAGGACAGGCTGAGTTGAAAGCAACTGAGCTACAAAATGCTTGCATTATTTGATTGATTTTGTAGGCCCAAATCTGGTAGTCTGAGCAACTACTAGGAATGTAACAGTATGCAATATAGCAAATATGGGGGAATTCCTTCTGTCTTGTTCTTGAAATTCAATATTGTTCTCACTGTTTTGTTTTGTCCTGACTTACTGTTTTGTTTTATTCAATGTTCTGTTTTGATTAGTTTCTCTTTTGTTCTATTTGATTTTACTATGTCTGATGGTATGGACAACTGTTTTGAAGATAACAAGAGGCATTATGGTAGCCACTGTTCATTTCCTATTATCCTGTTTTGAAGTTCTGTACCAGTTTTACTGTTTTGTTTTGATTGGCTTTATTCTGATTTATTTTGTTAGGTTTTATTCTCTTTAAAATAAAAAGATTATTGATACAGCCAAAGGATAGAAAAAAAGGGTTCAAAATTAGTTTTGCCTTAATTTTTTATCATAACTATATAGAAGGGCTACAGTTTTAATACATACTCATTTCTGTTATTAGTTTATGATGACTATTTCATCCTGTATAGCTATGCATGATTAAGTATTCACAAATACAAAATGTAAATGATCTGCTTGATTTCTGTAATTCTGACTAGAGCATATCTACATGTTAAAATAAATATCATAGGGCTGGGGCCATAGCTCAGCAGCATAATGCCTGCCTGGCAAGCACAAAATCCAAAGTTTGATTCCCAGTATCAAAATAAATAAAATAAAACAAAATAAAATATGATGGAAACTAAGGCAGTACTTTTATTTGTTACTGCTTTCCTGATGACCAATGAAAATTGTATAAAAAATTTTTTAATAATTAAAAAATAAACTCCAAAGACTCAGGAACTTTGTCTCTTTCTTTATTGGTGCCTTCTGAAAGTCTAGAATGAACCTAGAATATAGTGGGTACTTAATAAAATTTGTCAGATAAATAAATGAATGGGAAAAGAAGCCAGATGGAGAAATTGAGATCCCACAAAGAGCAGGAAATATTAGCTCCTGCTCCTCAAAAGCATGCTCTGCTGGTCATTTTGACTTTCTATATCAGAATCCCACATATCAGAACTTAAATATCCAGTTTTCACAGATGTTGCATTTGGTTCTTGAATAAGAGTATGGTTTGCAATTTGCTCACTGGTACTTGAGCTATTATATATCAGTTAAATATAAATAGCTTTTGAAATTTCTCTTCCTTCTTTTCTCTCTCTCTCTCTGACTCTGTCTCTGTCTCTGTCCCTGTCAGTCTCTCACTTTCTCTCTCTCTCTCTCTCTCTCTCTCTCTCTCTCTCTCTCTCTCTCTCTCTCTCTCTGTGTGTGTATGTGTGCTGGGAATTACACCTAGGACCTCAATGCATGCAAACCACATTCTCTACCACAGAGTGATCAAAATCCTTTTGTGTATGTATTTTTACATTTGCCAAATTTTAAAAGTGTTACCAGTTGATTGTGGAAATCAGTGTGGAGATTCCTCAAAAAATAGGATCCAGGTATTTCCTTTCTGGATATTTTCCAAGAAGAATTAAAAACATCATGCCACAGCAACATACATGCACCCATGTTTACAGCAGCACAATTCGTAATAGCTAAATTGGAAACAACCCATATACCCATCAACCTAGAAATGGATAAAAATGATGTATTTCTATGCAATGGAGTACTATGCAGCTACAAAGAAGGATAAACTTGATACTTCTATGGATAAATGGATGCAACTAAAGACTTTTCTCATAAGTAGTAAAATAAATCAGACTCGCATGTGTAAACATCATAATGTTTACATAATGTCTCCCTATTGTAAGACACTGAAAGAGTAAATAAAATCCAAATTTTACAATAGATATAGTGAAAGGAAATAGATTTACAATAGATACAGTGAAAGGGAATAGATATAGTGAAAGGGAAAGAAACTGCTCAAAAGTAAAGGACAATTGGAATGGGGGAAAGGAGAAAAGAAGGAAAAGAAAAGAAAAATATATATACAAGATAACTAAGATAATTATACTACTATGAATTATTAATTCACTGAAAAGAACAGTTTGTACTTACATTGTTTGATCAACTTTGCATGTCTGTATCTTGCAATCTAAGCAACTACTTTGAAAATAACAATGCACAATGTATTAACCGCTGTTAGTTTCTGGTTATTTTGTTTTGAAACTCTGTACCATTGTTTTTATTTATTTTTTTCTCTAAAATAAAAAAAAGTATTACTGGTTGTCTAGAGTATGTGCTAAGCCTCAAATTGAAAACAGCATTACTTTTGACCTTTCAATAATCTGTTTCTGTATTTTATATGTTACAAATTTTAGAGGATTTTTAAACTTTTTCTTTTCTTTTTTTTTGGTACTGGGGATTGAACTCAGGACCTCACACTTGCCAGGCAGGTGCTGTGACACTGAGCTAAATCCCAGGCCCTTTTAAAAACATTATTTTGCCATATTGAAACTGTTGTTTTACTGATAGTTCTTTAAATCTCTTTTTAATTTCATTATGCAAATAAGGTATGTTGTTATGAGGTACTCAACCAAAACAAAAAAAAATAGGCAACTGAAAATCACCCAAGACAATCATTATTAACACTTTGCTAGCCACCCTTCAGACTTACACCTAACAAGACTATACATCTCTTCAGATTTAACATATCCAGACTTCTGTACAAAATTTTGAACAAATACAATAATATTTTACATATGTTTTATTAAGAATATTTTAAAACCACATAATTATTAAATTGTCCACCCCTCTTCTTTTCCTCTCTTCTCCATCCCTCTTCACCACAACCATAAGAAATGTTCAAAAACTGTTTTGCTTGTTTGAACAAATAAAATCCCTCCAAATGTAGCATAAAGCTAACCCATGCCCTGTGGTAGATGCATAACTAGGTGAACCGCAGTTTACCTATATGTTACTCCAGTGAGAAGCTCTGCCTCCGTGTCTCCTTTTTGCTACTATAAACCAAGCTATATTAAGCGTCCTTGCATAGGTACTGTTCTGTGCTGATAGTTTTATTTTTATGGGATTACTAGGGGAGAGGGTATTTGTGCTTGCAATCGTATTACATGTGGGCAGGTTTTCTTTATCAGAATATATTAATAGTTCACATTTCCCCTTGCATTTTATCCAATACTTATTTTTCATGTTTACATGCACATAAACACAAACATACATACACAAATAATTGGAAGTAATTACAACAGACTTATTGCATTATTAGTGGTGCTATAAGAATTCAGTTATTACTCAAATTTTACCTAGTTCATTACTCTTGTCACCTATATTTTAAAAGTGAGTGAAATAGGTCTTCAGTAACCATGTCTCCAAAGCTACAGCAAGCAACTGAAGAAAACTATTGCGGCAGCTCCTGAGCACCACAGTGGGAAGTTACACACTTAGTTCCACCAGTTCTTAATGGTAAGAATGCTCTCCGCATTCCATTTGACAGAGAAAAAATGGTTCCATCTTGCCTGAATTGGTTTCTGATTTTCATTATGCTGCTGTGATATTTGCTTCTAGCACCTGAGAGCTTTATAAAAATGCATTTAAAATCTTTGAATAGAATGTCTATGCTCTGATTTGCGTTAAGAACTTGAAGAAAGGGATTTAGAGCTTTGAGTATCAGCTTCTTGACAGTATTCATATTTTTAAATGGTGAAAAAATTGAGATCATGCATCAAATAAATGTAATACTATTAAGCTATTGTACTGATACATAATAAATTATTTATAATCTGATTTTTACAATTAGAGTTAACGTATCAAACCCAGTCAGGTAAGCTCTCACAGCAATGTTAGGATTGATTATCTGAAGTACATACTAATTGGCACGTGTGAATGTGCACAGGTGAATGTTGCTGCTTTCTTGGTCATCTTCTTGGGTGCACCTGGTCTCTTACCCTTGCTCTCTACACCAAGCTCTGAGTTACAGACTGGACTAGCACAAAACATGTTCAGTATCAGCCATCCTATGTTCATCACTGCTTCAAGTTAAAGTAAGAAAAATCAAATGATTGTCTACTATATCCATGGCAAGACTTTCTTAGGTGCATTAAATACTTTTAAAAGCCTGCTACTGTGATTATTTGATGTGCATCATGAACAGCTGTTTATCTCTGTGTCTGACAGAAGAGCAATCTAGGGATATAAATGAAGCACAAACTTTCTTTTTTAATTTTTTTGTCCAGTAGCTGTGTATAAACAGTAGTGACTGAGCCTGAAGTGAAACACCCAACAATAATCAGTGCATATATACCAGTCAGTCCCCAGTGAGCTGTATATTAATGTCTGGCTGGTAATTTAATGGCACCTCTAGGCATAAACAAAGGTTTATTAAAATAGTAAGTAAAATATTCCTCAATGTTGAATTGCTTTAAAAATTGTCCTATTCTGCTTTGGAAATTAAGAAAGCCGTATTGTGATGGCAAAAGACACTGATTGAATCAACAATTGGCATCGTTTTATTTCGGTTCTTTTAAACATAGCTCAAGGCAAGTAATCTACTTATATTTGTGTTCCAAATTTTTTATATCTGATGGTAATGGTTAGAGTCCTTTTCTTCAGGGTCTTTCCTTCTACCTCCCTCCCACTTTTATCTCCACTGTCTTCCTAAAGCATTCCTACAGAATATCAGAAAATATTTTATTTTCATGAAAAATAATCAATGAAATTAAACTAGCACTATACAAACTATTTCTCAAATCCACATTTAGCAAGCAGCTTTGGAATTTTTATGGACTCCCTGTGACAATTGTATTAGTATGGCATCTGACAGTCCTGAAGTGCAGGCACAAGCTGAATACAACTTCCAGTTTCACTAGCTTTTAGTCACGTGCCTTGTATCACCAATTTTAGAGGCCGTGTAACTGACATCTTTGCCAAATGGGTCAGGAAGATAATGATTCCCTACATTATTTTTTCAGCATTATTTTTGGATACTGCTTTTGTCTATGTCAAACTGATTGAAACCCCCAACCTTTTACCTGGTAAGAAGTAGGTGTCTAATGGGTGACCTTGTTAGAAGACCTAAAATGCTGCTATTTTCTGAACGTGTGTCCCAGGAAGAGCATGAAGTTTGACTGTCTATTCACAGATCACCAAACACATCACATTTCCAGGCCTCCAATGACCTTTCCCTACCTTCAGGCAATCCTGTTTCTTTATTCCATAATGACCCCTAAACCCAATGGTTGGGAGGCCAATTTAGGCCTTGTCTGTAGTCTCCACATGACTGCACCTTGAAAATAAACTCTCTTTTGTAAAACTCATTGCTTCAGTGATTGATATACCATATGGGTGATCAAAACCAGCCTGGTTCAGTAAAAGGCCATAGACGAGAATCATTCTAAATCTTTCAAAGAAAATAGGTTGGAGATATCTTTACAGGATATCAGTAGGTAGAGTACCATGTTATCTAGAAAAAAACTGAACTTACAATGTGGTATGCTGAATCACTACACTCATAGGTTAGGGTCTTAACCCAAAGAAACAGCAAAACTATATCTCATGGTATTATCTATCTTATCCTCCTCAACAAATGACAAATCCCCCACACCCACCCCATGCAAATGGTTTGAACCCAGAGCGTTTGCACTGAGCTACATCTTCCATCCTCTTCTATTTTTTCACTTCTAGAGAAACTCACTAAGTTGCCCAGGCTGGGTTTGAACTTGCCTCCTGCCTCAGTCTCCTACAGTGCTGGGACTGCAAGTGTATGCCCTTATGCCCTAATACTATTTTTAAACAGATTGGAGCTTACTGTTTTTGAGTTCCTCTATCTATCTATCTATCTATCTATCTATCTATCTATCTATCTATTTGGTCAAAAGTTAAACCAACATGGAGCAAGTAATTGTAAATAAACATTTGTCACTAAAATACTTTTATGTGGATTTTACCTTAAATTATAGAAGAACTGTTCGGCATTGGTACTGTATTTACCTACTGCACACTGCTCAATAAATAACTGATTGACTTTTTGAGAGCTGAGAAGGTGATTTAATGATGAAACTTGATTTTGCTATAGTAGAAGTTTGTAATGAATTGTCTATCAAGTTTATTTTTCCTGCAGACATATTTTCCTGCGAATAACAATTTTAGCTGTGGGGTTAGATATTTTCATGAAATAGTTCTGGCAGATTTTTCTTTCTTTCTCTTTGCAGTACTAGGGATTGAATCCAGGGTTTCATGTATGCTACCTAAGCACTCTACCACTGAGGTACACATCACTCTAATTTTAGCTGATTAAGACACATTTTTCTGATATAAAACAACATATGCACAGGCCTCCGAGGGACACCTTGCCTAAGTTTTATGTATTAAAATTTTAATATGAAACATTTGATAAAATGCCTCAAAATTCAAGTGATTTTCTTTTTTATTTTGAAGAGAAAAAATAACAATAAAAGTATATTTCCCCACTCTTTACTCAGAAAGCCTAGTTTAAAATTACACTAATAATGATAGGCACAATCTACTATTAAGAGTAAGGGGGTTTATTTCCCTCACAAAATTTATTCTTTTCTATCTCTCAACAATGCAGAATGCAGGCAAAACAATGTTACTTTATGAACTCTGTCCATGGTTTTAGCAAAAATAATTGCTTTCCCAATAAAAGGAATGACAGGAAGTTGAGAAATAAAGGATAGTCTGAGTTGAGAAAGAAAATTGCCCTAACATGAGGATAAAGTGTAATTAGGGAAGCTCTGCTATGCCCCAGCTCATAAAACTCATTTTATTAAATTTATGTCCCATATTGTTGCCACACTTTATTGCTTTTTGCACTTAAAATCTAGGCATGAGGATATGAAATTATTTTCCCATTCAATCATTGGCTTCAGGGGACAGGGTCCTGATTTCGCCAGGGTCTTTGGTCCTTTTGCCCTTCTGTACCTTATTCAAAAGTTTCAGTGAATTTGACCTTTGAGGAGATACAATTTCCTGTTAGCCTTATAGTTTGATTTTTGTTTGCATATTAGAGTTCTGTTCAAAAGTTGGACAGCAGAGGTCAAAACCTGGAGCCAGCAGCAAGTGAAGTTTTGCTGCCAACATTTTCCCCAGCATACCAATTTCCTTGTCTAGGATTTAATATCTAAAATCTACTTGGGTCCATCTTAGAATGACTTGCTTATAAAGTTATTTCCATGACCCAGTCTGTGCATTACTTAGTTAATTTTGTAAAATGTCTCTGTCTTCAGCATTAAGTCATGATATTAAAGGAAAAATCCCCATGTGTTTCAGAAGACTTGGTTAAGGGTGGAGGTAACATCCAAATATGTGTTTAACAACTGTTTTATTTGTTGTGACCAAGCCAGACAAGAAAATTCTACTGTTGAATTTGGTCTAGTTGGAGTGGAAGTGATTTTCTTATTTATACTTGAACAATATTTTAAAGGTATGTTCATTATCTAGTGGTTTGGAACTGATTTTCCAATGAAAATGTTAAAATCAGAGGCTAAATGCAAATACAGGTATTTGAGACTGGGTCAGTACTATTAATGGTGAAGTAGGCAGAGTGAAATACACATGGTTTTTTAAAATTTCAGTGAACCAGTTACTGGACCACTGGAACCCTATCCCTCATTCTCTACTGCATGGAATGTCCAGGAACAGACAGATGTATCTACACTGCTCCTGCCTTTGGCCTGACAACAGAATTTCTCATTTGCTGGAATGGACCAATGTCTTGAAAGGACTCAGCCTAGATGTGGGCTGCAAACAAAATAAATTAATAGAAAATAAAAAAGTTTTGTGGAGATGGGTAGACTCCAACTGGACTCAAGAAGGACAGAGAACAGAGTTGCCATTTACTGTTATGGAAGAGAACACAGGTGAGCGTGGGATCATGAGCTCAGTTTTGGATGGGATAAATTTGAGATGCCTGTTAGTCATTCATATGTTGATACTGAATTGATTATGCGAGTTTAGAGTTCCAAGAAGAGGTCTAGACTATAAATCTAAATTTGGAGTTGTTTGTCTGCAGGTGATATTTAAAGTCAGATGAGGCAGTGAGACCAGAAGAAGAGAGAATGAGTGCTAAGGAGAGATCGGAGGATAGGATACTTCTGAACTTTAAAATATAGAGATATGGAGTGTGAGAAAGAACCAGGAAGGAGATGGTATGTGACCAGAGATACAGAGAAGAAAAACTAAAACAAAAATCAAAAACAAAAACAAAAACAAAAACCAAACAACCCACCCAAACAAGAACCAAACAAACAGAGAGTTTGAAGCTGTGTATGGTAGCATGTACCTGTGTAGGATCATGAGTCAAGGGTCAGTTATAACTCAAATTTATTATTAATATATTATTTTCCCATTCAGTTATTGGCTTCAGAGATCAGGGTCTTGGTTTCATCAGGGTCTTTGATCTTTTTGCCCTTTTGTATCTTATTCAAAAGTTTCAGCAAATTTCACTTCCTAGGAGATACAATTTCCTATTATCCCTATTTTTTTATTTTTCTTTGTGCATATTAGAGTTTCACTTAGAAGTTAGACAGCAGAGGTCAGAAACCAGGGCAATTAGCAAGGAAAGTTTTGTTGCCAACATTTTCCCCAGCATACCAATTCCCATGTTTGGGATTTAATATATAAAATTTACTTGGGTCCATCTTAGAATGAATTGTTTATAATGAGTTGAAAGTTAACCTGTTCTACAACATGAGACACTGTCTCAAAAAAAGAAAAAGAAAGAAAGAAAGAAAGAAAGAAAGAAAGAAAGAAAGAAAAACTAGTTATATAGAAAAGATAAGCAACTTTAGAAAGAACACCCTTGAATAGGTGGGGAGATCTGTTTTACACATGAAATTTTCCTTAGATAGAAGTAGAGACAACATAACAGAAGGAAAGGCAGAGTAGGGGCCAAAGAAGGAGGACAGGGTATTTAGTGGTGGGAGCATGAGGAAAAGTACCTTCTAATTGCTTCTATTTTTTTAGGAAAATAATGAGCAAGGTCATTGAAGTGAAAATAGAATTAGAGTAGACTAGAAGATGAAATGTTGTAGGTTTGAGGAGGAAGGAAAGACACTAGTTGAGAGAATAGGAAAGGGAAGTGATAAAAGAGAGACAGTAAAGGGTTCCCTTGAGGCCAATAATCAGAAATGAAAGTTAGTTCTGCCAGCAAATCTGTGTTTCTCTCCAGCCACTTTCACAATTGAGGAACAGGAAGAAGTGGGTGGAAGTCTAGATTTAACTAGTGTATTAGTCAGCTTCCCTATTGCTGGGACATAACACTCGATACCCAAATTTAAGAATGGAGAAGTTTAATTTGGTTCAGAATCTTAGGAAATTCAGTCCGTAGTTCGCTAGCTCCATGCTGGAAACATTATGGCAGAGTAAAACTGTTTAGTTCTTTGTGCTGGGACACAGAGCAGGAAGAAAGGAAAGAGGCAAGAAACCAGATCTAGTAATACCAAAGATCATGCCTCCATGACCTACCCAAACACATCCAGAAGAGTGCTTCATTAATCCAGCCCAGTTGACATAATACTCACAGCTAGAAACAGGTAAATTTAATGGGAAGAAGGACAAGGAAACTGGGATGAACACACGGTAATGATTATTACGTTGTACTGTTGAGTCTTAATTGAAGAAAGAGGTAAATTAGAACATGAAGAGGTGTAGTGTAAATGTCAAGGTAAGTTTAAGGTGTTTGTCCCGGGGATGAAAAGTGATTAGAATGTGGTGAACATATGGGAAGCTCTGGGAGTGTGGTCAGTTTGACACCAAGAGGGTGTAGTTATTGTTAATGACATGGGCTAAGGTGTGACTATAAGCGTAGGTGGCTGATGTGGAGAAAGAGCATAAGGGAAGCAGATGTCAAGAGCCTGAGAGTTTAGACTATTGCAAATCTCTTCTCAATTATATTGAAATCAGTAAGAATTAAGAGAATTGTGGTGGAAAGAGGGACAGTAGGTCCAGAAAGACAATCTCCAAGAAATGATAGGAATAACTATCCAGTCTGATGATTGACACATGCATGGACTCATCCAAGACTGAGCCTCAAGCAAAGATGTTTGGGGAGGAGGAAAAGAGGATGATTTGTGCCTGGATGTGGGAAGACCAGATTTCATTCTTAAGAGAGAGGTAAAGGTAGTATAGAGAAGACCTCAGAGATATAAGAATTTTGCTGATGACAATGTGTTCCAAAGGATAAAATGGAAGACTTTGTGATGGGAAAAGTGTGAGTCTGAATCATGGAAAGGGCTAGTCAGAGCTGTATGGGGATGTGTTTTACAACGACGAGTGATGATTGGAGCTCCTTCTGGTGACTGAGTTAGCATAGGCATACTTTCAGTTCAAGAAAAATTTCCAAGAACATTTACTGAATTTTGAGTTTACAGTAGAGAATTTGGGTTGTACAAACGCAAAAGCAGTTTCAGTAAGTTGCTAATATAACCGGTAGGTGGAGCTGTTGGTCAAAGATAGTTTGGTTGCAGTTTGCTGAAGAGGCACAGGACATAAGGAAGAGGAGGCAAGGTGTTTTCCACCTGGTGAAAGATAAGGGATGCTGGTAGATTTAGGAGATCTTACTTTCTAAATGAATCATTCTTGTACAAAATTAAGGTTCAACAGGACAGGCAAACGAACACTAATTCTCAGAAAGCACTGAAACCGTTTTACAAATTTGAGCAGAGATTAATTATGGAAATATACATCTTGGAAAAGATTGTGGTTTTAGTTTTTTTGGACAAAAAGTGGGAAAAAAGAGAATACTATGAGAACTTACAGGACCCTGGAGCAGTTAAGGATGCCAAGTCAATAAGATTTCTTTTATTTTGCCCCGGGATAATCACATGCATTACTTCTGGCAGAAAAATAAATACTTAAGATGTCACAGGCCAAATTCTGATATTTACCTGAAAACAAATGCTCTGAAAAGGCAAATTTATTTCTTGCTGTAAAAGTAAGCAAACAAAAACATATACTCTCTCTCTTCTCTCTTCAGCTTGCTTTGGAGGTTAGAACACAGAGTTTAGCTAACTAGAGATATTTGCTTTTCAAAGAAGCTGACTGTAAGTGGTCAGAGTCTTGAGCTTTGCATATCAAGGACAAGAATGAAAACTCCTGCAGCCTTTGAAAGGCTTGAATTTTTCTACTTTCCCATTCTTTAGATAGAATCTACTGTAACACACTGCAAAGCCCCCAACCCTACTTTATTGGTTGGATTCTGTGGCCCCACAAGGACTCATGTAATTTGGACGAGGCTGAGTCTGGTGTTTGTGACTGGTTTGTTGTCTAGCGCTGGTACTGGCAATGTGAGTGCTGCACCCACCCAGGGGTGGAGCTGACATACAGTGTAAGGGCAAGAGGAACATGTGTCTTCCTCTTGCCCTCTCTCTCTCTTTCCGGTTAGCACACCTTGCTGTTTGCAGTGGCCATGAATGGCAGCCCCACCACACCACACTGCCTTGAAGCTAACTAAGTATGGGCTGAAATCCCCGAGAACTGTAAGAAATAAACCTTTCCTGTCCTAATTTTGGGTGTCAGGTATTTTGTCTCAGTAATGAGTGAAAAGTAACTAAGACACCTACTTGCATAATGGAAGTGCTGTTTGTACACTGAAATGTTTTAACCTCTGTCTTGGTTACTTTTTACTGGTTGCTTAGACAAAACACCTAACACCCAAAATTAGGGAAGGAAAGGTTTATTTAGCTTACAGTTTTTGGAGGTTTCAGTCCACAATCAGCTGGCTCCAAGGCAAGGTGGCATGGCACAGGAACAACACTTCAAGGCAGCAGCCGAGGAAAGCAGTCAGAGTCAAAAGGGGGGAGAGCAAGCCTATTCTCCTCCTTTATATAGTACACAGGACCCCCCACACACACACAGGGTGGGTGTAGCTTCACAAACATCCTTGCCTTCCTTTGCACAGGATGAGGATGTTTACAAAGTAAGACCCCTGGCTCCCTGCTGAGTCTCTCAGTTAAACTTCTGACCTTCTCAAATTGACACAATAAACAGGTAACTGGCTTGTGCTCTACACCCCGGGATGTAGAGCTGCTGCCTTACTTAATTAAGCTTCTAGACTTCTCAAGTTGACACAATGTATAAACTGTAGCAACCTCACACACAATTTTTATAAGTTCATCAAAGGAAACCTCGTGGACTCTCACCTTGAAAAAATTGATTTTAGATATCATCTTTATCTTGCATTTTATTTTGTGTGATTAATTTAATTGATCAACCTTAATAATGTAGGTTAAATAGTCACTAGTAAGCAGAAATTTTAAACTTTTTAAATGAAAATATACCAAATACATTCTGACATGCTGGTTTTATTTAAATGATTGGGACATTTATTTAACATTTGCACAGTCATACTTTGATTAAACAATTCTCAGGTGTGGGGGAGACACATGTATAATGAAATCAGCCATATAAAGAAAACACTTTGCAACAATTGTATGAAGTTGATCTGCTTGGGATATATTTTAACCTTCAAAATACCACATGAACACATCTTCTACTTCACAAAATATAGCTGAAAGTTAATAGTAGCTCTAGAAAAGAGGAAATTTTAAAAGGCTTATTTTGAATGCATCATCTGGCATCCAAAGAACAGGTATTTGAAACTGTGTAAAACATTCAAAGGTCAAATTTTGTAAGCTTAAAAAGTGGGACTTTGGGGGGATGGTGAAAATTACTATTTGTTCTCTTTATTGAGTATTACAACAATCAGAAATCTATACTTTCCCTCCAGCTATTAGGTAGACTACAGCTAGTAGGTAGACTGTGGTCTCTGACTTACTTCTTCCTTCATGGTGATTTGTTCTAGATTAATTGAAGGGCCACAGGAGTGGAGCACAGTGATACTGTAGTGTTCACCTACTGTATACAAGTTCCTGGGTTCAATTCATAGCACCACAAAGGAAAAAAAGAATGGAGGGCAGAAATCTTCAGCATTTTGTTATAAGACAACTTCTCTCTGATCTTTGAGCAAGTCTGCTCTTGACTGCCAGTGGCTCCTAACACCAAGTGAAGGCATCCTTAGTTCTTGGTATTATTCTTGTTAACAGTGTCAGTTTGGAAGCAACTCAGACCAACACAGTACAAAATCTTATATAGTACTTTTTAAAAATTCCTGAACCTTATCTTAGACCTAATGAATGTCAATTTCTGAAAGGGCTGAAAAGTGTACATTCTATCAGCTCAGAGTTGAATCTCTGCTTGCATCTCCTATTGGTACTTACTATGTAACCGTGCTCCTAAAATCTTATAAACAAAACTGTTTTACATAGGGTTGCATTAGGGTAGGAAAACAGCATAAAATACCATTATGTCACAGTTCTAGCTATTTTCTTGATAAATCATGAGTAAGCTCAGTAAAAAGGCATCTTTTAAATGAACAGTCCACTTCTACTACTGCCTAATCAACTTTCTTTGCACCTCTGAGTCTCAGCACATTACTTGTGTCCTGTTTCATCTCAAAAATGGAAGTAATCATCACTAATGTTTCTCTTTGATTCCTCTATTTCTAGATTTTCTGAATACTTTCCCAGTATTCACTCTTTCAATAATTGTATAAGCTTCCAATTCCCTGGATTAATTCATTTCTGCTTGAAGTCTCTGGATCATTATGGTCAGTACAGACTGCTTCCAGCTCTTTTTATTGTAGTAACTTTAAAAAGCAGTTTATATAACCAATATGGCCTTGCTGTTCAGAAACCTGTGCAGCATCACATGTCCAACTATTTGGCATTCTCATTGGATACTTGTATAGCAGGTATCTTAACCAATCCGTATTAAAACCAGGGTGGTACATTTGTGTAATTCTAGCATTCTGGGAGCCTGAGGCAGGAAAATTATAAGTGCAAGCCCAGCCTGGACAATTTAGTAACTTAAGGTAAACCTGTCTTAAAATAAAAATTAAAAGTTTGGGGATATAACTAAATGGAAAGAGCCTGGGTTTGATTCCAATAATTTTTAAAAAATGAGTATTGATATCCTCTCCCAAGTCACCTCTCTTACAACCTTCACTACCACAGGTTAAGCTATATTCTCCTGTTACCCAGGCTAATAACATTGGTTACACTTTAGTACCTTTATTTTTCTAACAACCACCTTTAAGTTAGAGCCACAAAACCTGACAGCTCTGCCTTTAAAATATGTCTTGAGTGAGACTACTTCTTACCACCTGCTATCCTACCTCTTTGGCTCAAGTCACTCATTTCTCATCCGGATTACTGCAAAATCTTCCCTCTCTTCTGCTTACTCTCTACTCTTATTCTTAGCAAAGGAACTAAAGTTATCCCCGAAAAACTTAAGGGAAACGATGTCATTTTCCACTTACCCTCCTTCAAAGGTTTTTCTCATCTGATTTATGGTATAAAAAAAACTTTGTTACTCTTACCTGTGAGATTCAAGATGATCTGGCCCTATCATTTCTCTCCCCCTCATTTTCTCTGCAGCAGGCACATTGACTCCTTTGCCTGTTTGAGATCATGCTATTTAAGACACCAAGGTTGCTGCACTTACATTTGCTTCCTCATTTTGCTGTCTCTTTCATTTCCTTCAAAAAACTTTCCCTTTGAGGCATTCCCTGACCACCTTATTTAAAATTTCTTCAACACCTCATATTTTATGTATTTTTTCTTACCTTTTCTTTTTAGTACTCAACATCATTTTAGCACTTAATAATATTAATATCTTGCATGCTATGTGTTTTATTTATTTGCACTTGGTTTAGTTTTGGGGAAACAAGGTCTCACTAAGTTGCTTAGGCTAGCTTTGAACTCACAAGTCTCCTGCATCAGCCTCCCAAATACTGGGATTACAGGCACACCCCATTATACCCAGATTGCCTATTTACATTTTAATTCAGTCTCCCATTCTAGAAGATTCAAGAGGACAAGATATTTATCTGTTTTGTTTAGTACAATATCCTTGAAAAATATCGGGCACATTCTATGTACTTAATATTTATTTGATGGATATTCAAAAACGTTAATACAGATAATTCCTGTCAGAGAAGATGCTGGATTTTGGGGAAAGCCTCTGTAAATCAAGGGAGTAAAAGCATCTCTGGCATGTGCAGCATTTGATCTATTTACATCAAAAGAAAAACTAGTGAGACCATGGGGTTCTGGGACATACAGTGATGAAAACAGAAAATCATGGTTTTTATGCATTGAAATATTAGGGTGAAACTGGGACTTTCATTCTGGTGGGAGGAGCTAACAGAAAAAAAATAAAACTATAATGTGTCAAGTGGTGATAAAAGTGCTATAAAAAAAGTGCTATAAAAGAGAAAACCGTAGGTAAAGGGAAGGCTAGAGATGGTGAGGCTATTCAATGTTGGACTGAAGACTAGCAAAGGTTTCTCAGAAGAGGTGATATTTGAACAGATACTAAATGAAGTAAGGGAGGAAGTCAAGTAGACACTTATGGGGGAGAAGGATTTAGAATGTTCTGGAGAGAGAAAATTGCAAGTACAAAGGCCCTGTGGCAAGATCATGACTGGGGTGACTATCACAATACCTGGAAATGCCAGGAAAGCTAGAGCACAGAGATCTTGGAGTGAGCCATGAGGCTGGGAGGGGAGTAAGGGGTATCTAAGGCTGAGGTCAACTGGGCTTTTGTAGGTAAGGCCAAAGCTTTTGGGTTACAGTTGGAGTTAGCTGGGGAGCTGCTGCAGAGTTTCCTGGAGGAGTCTTCTCTGATTTATAGTTGTGAAGGCTTGCTCAGGCGTCTTGGTGAAGGGTGGGCTACAGGAGTCAAGGGAAGCTCAGCTGCTAGGAAGCCAGCGGCTGACATCAAGCAGGGTTCATGGTATCAGTGGAAGCAGTAATACATAGTAAATCTTTGGAGACATTTTGAAGGAAGAGCTAACGGAATTTGGGATTCGTTATGGAATGTGATAGCAGGGATATCAGAAAATGCCAACATTTTTGGCCTGACTAGCTAGAAGATAGGAGTTTCCCCTTTGCAAGAAGGGACAGGTGATGGTGGATAGAGAAGAGGTGAAATCAAGAAACTATCATCTTTCAGATGTTAGGTTGAAAACTCTATTAAATCTCCAAGAAAAGAATTCCAGTATGGACACTCTAGCTATCTCTGTGCTCCAGAGGCTCTGAACTCCTCACAGCCAGACACAAGGTCCCAGTGGTGCCATACTCCAGGAATGCACACTGCCTAGCTGCCTGGATCCCAGAGGTTCTGAACTCCACCCAGCCAGGCATAAGGCCCCAGCACCACACTCAGGGAGTGTGTCTTCATGAGCTGCACAGAGGATCTGAGGTCTGCCCAACCCAGCATCCCAGTGCAGTCCATCAGGGGAATGTTCAGCCAGCCTCACAAGATACAGAGGTACCAAGCCCAGCCCAGCCCAGAACCCCAGAGCAGCTCATCAGGGAGTGACCAGCATAGCTGACAGGTCTTGCAGAATTTGATCTCCACCCACCAGAGCACAAGGCCCCAGCTCCATAGTTCAGGAGTGTGGCCCAGTTAGCTACATGGCAAGTCCTGGAGGTTCTGAACTCTGCTCAGCCAGGAGCAAGGCCCCAGCACAGCATAGCAGGGGTGCGCTCTGGCTGGCCCCATGCTCAAGTGGCTCTGAACTCCTCACAGCCAAACACAAGGTCCTGGTGGTGCCATACTCCAGCGGCATGCTCCACCTAGCCACCTGGGTCCTGGAGGCTCTGAACTCCACCCAGCCAGGTGCAATCCCCCAGTGCTACACCCAAGGGATGTGTCTCTGCTAGCCACCTTGGTTGCAGAGATTCTGAACTCCACCCAGCCAGGTTCTAGGCCCTGGCAACATGCTCCAGGGGTGTGCCACTGCTAGCTGCAGGGAGGATATAAGCTCTGCCCAGTCCAGGGTCTAAGAGCAACCCAACAAAGTACATCAGGGGAACACACGGCCAGCCTCACAGGCCAGAGAGCACAAGGTTCCAGAGCCATAGTTTGGGGGCACACTCTGGCTAGCCACAGGGATATTGGAGGATTGAAGCTCTACCCAGTGCAGCATTTCAGTGCAATCCATTGAAAGGCTACCTGCAGGGAGTGCATGAGCTCCATTCTTCAGTGGAGCGGCCAGCACGGTGGGTCCTAGGGATCGGGGGCCCACCCAGCCAGGAGGAAGGCCCCAGCACTGTAGGCCTGGAACTTGTCCAGGCTTGCCTGGCACACTCCAGAGGCTCTGAACTCCTTGCAGCCAGACTCAGGGTCCGGGTGGCGCCACACTCCGGGGTATGCTCTGCCTAGCTCCCTGGGTCCGGGAGGCCTTGGCCTCCACCTAGTAAGGCTGAGGCTCCACCAGCACACTCCGGGAGTGCGCCCTCACTAGCTGCACACAGGGTCCAGCTCTACCCAGTCCCGCGACTCAGTGCAACCCACCAAGGGAATGCCCGGCCAGCCTCGCAGGACACAGAGGTACTAAGCCCAGTCCATTCCAGGACCCAAGAGATGCTCATCAGGGGCTGGCCAGTGTACCTGCCGGGCCTTGCAGAGCTTGGGCTCTCCCCACCAGAGCACAGGGTGCACGAGAGCTCCATTCTTCAGTGGAGCGACCTGCATGGTGGATCCTAGAGGTCGTGGGCCCACACAGCCAGGAGCAAGGTCCTGGCACTGTAGGCCTGGGACTTGCCCAGGCTTCACTGGCACACTCCAGAGGCTCTGAACTCCTTGCAGCCAGACTCAGGGTCCAGGTGGCGCCACACACCGGGTTATGCTCCACCTAGATGCCTGGGACCGGGAGGTCTTGACCCCCAACCAGTAAGGTGGAGGCTCCACCAGCACACTCCGGGAGTGTGCCCTCACTAACTGCGCACAGGATGCAGCTCTACCTGGTCCCTCAACTCAGCACGACCCACAAGGGGAATGCCCAGTCAGCCTTGCAGGTCACAGAGCCACACAGGTCCTAGAAGAAAATGAAAAATTGAAAGACCAAGAGGCAGTCTCAGTCCCCCAGCCCACTGAGAACAAACCCAAGAGACACTGAAATGGAAGACACTGGGAGTCACACAAATGAACTTTCTGAAATGATAGAAAATGCAGTAAAGAAACAGCTTGATGAAGCTATAGAGAAATTCAAATCAGAAATAAGCTCTCAGCTAAAAAATGAAATGCAAATCATTATTAAAGAAATGTTATGTGTATCTAAAGAAGAGCAAGATAAAAAAATAGAAGAACTTAAGAAAATGATTGAAACTTTGAATGAACAATATAAGACACAAGCAGAATGCATGAAACAAATTCAAAGAGAAATGCAGGAAATGAAAAATTACATGGAAAGTTTGAAAAACCGCTTGAATGAATCTGAAGATAGAATCTCAGATATTGAAGACAGTATGGGAGCTTATGGTCATGAAAGAAAAGATCTTTTAAAAATAGTAAGGAACCAAGAAACAACAATTCAACAGCTGCAAGATGATGCCAAGAGAAATAACATAAGATTAATAGGCATAAATGAAAAAGCAGGGGTCAATACTAATGACCTGCGAAGACTATTCACAGAAATAATAGCAGAAAACTTTCCAAACATGGGAAGAGAATCTGAAATACAGGTAATTGAGGCATACAGAATCCCAATTAACCATAACCAAAATAAATCCTCACCCAGACATATAATAATTAGGCTATCAGAAATACAGCACAAGAACAAAATACTAAAAGCTGTCAGAGAAAAGAAACAGATCACCTATGAAGGAAAGCCTATCAGAATCACAGCAGACTTCTCAACACAAACCTTTAAGTTAAGAAGAGCTTGGAGTGAAGTATTTCAAATCCTAAAAGAAAACAACTTTCAACTCAGATTGATGTACACTGCTATACTATCCTTAAAAATCGATGGAGAAGTATGACACTTTCATGACAAAGAAAACATGAAGAAATTTATGGCCACCAAACCAAAACTACAAAGAGTACTGGAAGACACTCTAGAAAGAGACAAAGATATCTATAAGAAAGAAAAACAACAAAAGGAAACCACTAAGCAGGGCAAATAATTAAACAGAAAATGTAGAAAAGCAAAAACAGAAAGATATCATGACAGGGATGAGTCAGTACATATGAGTTATATCAATCAATGTAAATAGTCTCAATTCACCAATAAAATGAAACAGACTAGCAGAGTGGGTTAAGAAACAAAACTCAGCAATATGCTGTGTACAAGAAACACATTTCACTCAAAAGGAAATTCACAGACTAAAAATCAAAGGCTGGAAAACAATACTCCATGCAAAAGGAACCCAGAAAAAAGCAGGGTTTGCAGACAATATGAACTTCAAACTGAAAATGATCAAAAGAGATAAAGAAGGTCACTACGTACTTGTTAGGGGAAAACTTCAAGAGGAAGAGATTACAATCATAAATATATATGCACCGAATATGGGAGCACCCAACTATGTAAAATAATTCTTAATAGACACGCAAAACCAAATAAACAATAATACAGTTATAACAGGGGACCTTAACACCCCACTGTCACAGAGAGACAGATCAACCAAACAAAAACTCAGCAAAGAAATAGCAGAACAGTATCAAACTTGTGGACAAATGGACCTAGTAGATGTGTACCGAGTATTCCACCCATCAACATCAGAATACACATTTTTCTCAGCTGCACATGGGTCATTTTCTAAAATAGATCACATACTGGTCCACAAAACATGCTTAAGTAAATGCAAAGGAACTGAAATAATTCCATGCATATTATCTGATCATAGTGCAGTAAAATTGGAAATGAATGGCAAAAAACCTACAATAGCCACATAAACACATGGAAATTAAATAATACTCTCCTAAATAACCAATGGGTCACAGAAGAAGTAAAGAAGAAATTAAACAATATCTACAATTCAATGAAAATGCAAATACAAATTACCAGAACCTGTGGGATAAAATGAAAGCAGTCCTCAGAGGGAAATTTGTAGCACTAAATTCCCACAGCAGAAAAATGGAAAGAACACACATAAACAACCTAATGCTGCACCTCAAACTTCTAGAAAAAGAAGAGCAAGTCAAGTCCAAAGCCCAAAGAAGGGAGGAAATCATTAAGATTAGAGCAGAAATTAATGCAATTGAAACTAAGAAAACAATACAAAAAATTAATGAATCAAAGAGATGGTCCTTTGAAAGAGTAAATAAAATTGTTAAACCCCTAGCCAACCTTATCAAGAAGAGGAAAGAAAAAACAGATTCATGCAATAAGAAATGAAAAGGGTAAAATCACTACAGACCCTGTGGAAATACAGAAGATCATCAACACCTACTTCGAAAACCTTTACTCACATAGATTTGATAACACAGAAGAAATAGACAGATTCCTAGAGACCTATGAATTACCAAAGCTGAATCAAGAAGATGTAAAGCTGCTGAATAACCTGATTTCAGTTAATGAAATTGAAAATGTAATTAGGACCCTAACACAAAGAAAAACCCGGGCCCTAATGGATTCACTGCTGAATTCTACAAGAAATTTAGGGAAGTCTTAATGCCAACACTCCTCAAACTCTTCAATGAAATTGAAAGGGAAGCTAGTCTCCCTAACTCATTCCTGGAAAGAAGTATTACCCTAATACCAAAACCAGAGAAAGACCCAACCAGAAAAAGAAAATTACAGGCCAATCTCCCTCATGAACATAGATGCAAAAATCTTCAATAAAATACTGGCAAATAGAATACAGAAAGTTATCAGAAAGATTATACACCACAATCAAGTGGGATTCATACCAGGAATGCAGGGATGGTTTAACATACACAAATCAATAAATGTAATACACCATATCAACGGGGCCAAGGACAAGAACCACATGATCATCTCAATAGATACAGAAAAAGCTTTTGACAAAATCCAACACCCATTCATGATAAAAAACCCTACAGAAAATCAGAATAGATGGTCTCTACCTCAACCTGATAAAAGCCATATATCATAAACCAACAGCCAACATCTTACTAAGTGGGCAAAAACTGAAAACTTTCAACCTAAAATCAGGAACAAGACTAAGATGTCCATTATCACCACTCCTATTCAATGTAGTTCTGGAAATACTAGCCAGAGCAATTAGACAAGAGAAAGAAATGAAGGGAATAAGGATAGGAAAGGAAGAAGTTAAATTATCATTATTTGTAGATGATATGATACTCTACATAGAAGACCCCCAAAAATCCATTAGAAGACTTCTAGAAGTAAAAACCAAATTCAGTAATGTTGCTAGATACAAGGTGAACACTCAAAAATCAATAGCATTCCTGTATACAAACAACAATGTCACTGAGAGAGAAACAAGGGAAACCACACCCTTCACTACAACATCCAAAAAAATGAAATACTTAGGAATCAATCTAACAAAGGAAGTAAAAGATCTATACAGTGAAAATTACATTACTCTGAAGAAGGAAATCGAAGAAGATTTCAGAAAATGGAAAGATATTCCCTGGTCATGGATAGGAAGAACAAACATCGTGAAAGTGGCCATTCTCCCAAAATTATTATATAAATTTAATGCAATCCCAATCAAAATACCACCTGTCTACCTCACAGAACTAGAGAAAGCATTCCTGAAATTCATCTGGAACCAGAAAAGACCTAGAATAGCAAAGGTAACTCTGGGCAACAAAGGGAAGGCAGGAGGCATCACAATCCCTGACTTGAAACTATACTACCAAGCTACTGTGATAAAATCAGCATGGTACTGGAATCAAAACAGACCTGAAGATCAATGGAATAGATTAGAAGATACAGCCACAACTACAAACACACTCAGCCACCTCATCTTTGACAAAGGGGCCAAACATGTACATTGGAAGAAAGACAGCCTCTTTAACAAATGGTGCTGGAAAAACTGACTTTCTATATGCCATAAACTAAAACTAGATCCATGCCTATCACCATGCACTAAAATAAAGTCAAAATGGATCAAAGGTCTGAATATTAAAGCAGAGACACGAAACTTACTAGAAGACAGAGTAGGTAAAAATTTGATGACATAGGAGTAGGCAGAGAGTTCATGAACAAAAATCAAATTGCATGGGAAACACTTCCCAGAATCAACAACTGGGAACTCACCTTAATAAAAAGTTTTTGCATGTCAAAGAAAATCTCTAACAGAGTGAAAAGAATACCCATGAACTGGGAAAATATCTTAGTCAACTGTCTCTCAGACAAAGGACTTCTATCTAAAACATATAAAGAATTTTAAAAAATCAGGCCCCCAAAATTCAAGGACCCAATCCAAAAATGGGCATCTGAGATGCATACACACTTCTCAGAGAGAGAAATACAAATGGCAAATAAACATGTGAAAAAATGTTCAACATCACTGGTCATTCGGGAAATGCAAATCAAAACAGCGCTGAGATTCCATCTCACTCCAGAAAGAATGGCCAAGATTACAAAATCAACCAACAACAAATGCTGGAGGGGCTGTGGGGAAAAAGGAACTCTTTTCCACTGTTGGTGGGAGTGTAGACTGGTGCAGCCACCATGGAAGTCAGTGTGGAGATTCCTCAAGAAGCTAGGATTAGAGATCCCATTCAACCCAGCTATCCCTCTTCTGGGCATTTTCCCAGAAGAACTGAAAACATCATACCACAGTGATATCTGTGCACCCATGTTTATAGCAACACACTTTGTAATAGTCAGATCTTGGAAACAACCCAAGTGCCCATCAAGGAATGGATAGAAAAGATGTGGTATTTTTATACAATGGAGTGCTACTCAGCCATCAAGAAATATTGCATTGAGACTTTTATAAGCAAATGGACACAACTGGAGACCATACTCATAAGTAAAATAAATCAAATTCACATGTGTAAATATCATATTGTTTCCCTAGTGTAAGAAACTGAAAAAGTATATATGATCCAAAATGTGCAATAAATACTGTGTAAGGATATAAAGCATATATGATCCAAAATCTACAATAAATACTTCTCAAAGGGGAAAAGTAATTGGGAAAGGGAAAAGGAGGAAAGCAGGAAGGGAAAAGGAAAAAGACATAAATTTGCATATATATATGTATATGTATATACATAAGATAGCTATAATGACTATCCTACTAAATGTATTAGTTATTGGAAAAGAACAGTTAATACTCATTTGATTACATCAGTTTTATATGTCTATATCTGTTAATCTGAACAACCCTTTTGAGGGTAATGATATGCAATACTCCATTGTCAAATTCCTATCATCTCATTTTGTCTCTTTTGCTTTTGTTTTTCTTTTCTGTGTCTTTTTTCTCTTAAAAAAAGAGAGTTCTGGTATGCAGTGGAATCCAGAAATCACATAGGGACTGAGGATACTGATATGGGAGGCCTCAATTGATACTATTTAAAGCTATGGAGTTGGATGAAGCTTCTAGGGAGTGAATACAATAGAGAAGATACCTGAAAGCTCAAACATAAGGAATCACTAAAGGGGATTTAGGGAATCCAGAGAATGAGGAATCCAATAGACCAGGTGAATAAAGTGTTTCAAGGAGAAGGGAGTGATTATCTGCAATCAGATCAGCTGTCAGATAAGAAGAGGACTGTGAAACATGGAGATCATCAGTGACCTTGACAAAAGAAGCTTAATAGATGGTGAGACCAAAGCCTGATCAAAGTGGGCACAGGAAATGATGGGAGAGAATGAAGTGGAGACAGAATAAATAAATAAGAAATTTGCTGTACAGAGGGAAAGGAATGATCCATTAAAGAGGAGAAAGGCCAATGATATGGAAGGAGAGATCCTTGGTAGAATGAGGTCCTTGAATGAAGGAAGGAATAATGAACATGGAACTGGGGACTGACCTTCAATTAGCCAACATTTTCCCATTGCTGGGACCTGATACTGTACCCAGCACTCACATGTTAGAGGAAGAAAGGTTTAATTTGGCTCATTAGGCAGAGTATCCAGTCCATGGTTGGCTGATTCCAAGACAGAAATATGGCAGAAAGGCATGCCAGGAGGGCATGGTGAGAAGCGTAGCAAAGTTTCTTAGCTCATGGTTGCTGGGAAGTAAAGTAGGGGAATAGTGCCAGGGAGGAAAGAATGAGGGACCAAATATCGATGAGGTCACAACTTCATGAACCCCTGAGGAACGTCCAGAAGTGTGCTCCACCAAGCCCCTATGCACATCTCAAAGTCACCTTAACCATCATGGTCTTAAATAGGATAAATACAAATAACCTATTTTTTTCTTACAAGAAGACAGATGGCATAGACATCAATGCAGGTAATTTTGTAGATTTGCTTGTGGGAAAAAATGGAAAATATGTTCTAATTATTTCTACTTTCCTAGTGAAAGAAGAATCAAGGTCATCAAATGAGAGTAGAGAAAGGGGAAAGGAAGAAAAGAGAAATGAAATAAGAAACTATGATCTAGGAGGGGAAAAAAAGTGATTGGGCCAGGGAAGTGAGGTATGTTACAGAGCAGTCCCAAGTGAACATTGAGATTAGACATAATGATTGTACAACAAACCAGCAGGAAAAGGGAGGGTTGGATTTAACCACGTGTAAATTTTTCCTTGTAATTATTGCTTGAAGAAGGTAAAGTAGGAGAGTGAGGGTATGTGTGAGGAACAATTTTACTAGTAGATGACTGAGTCTAAACTGTGCCCAGAGGAAAGTAAGGAAAAGAAGGGAGCAAGGTTAAGTAGAGTGAAAAGGGGGCCAGGAGAGTGGCTCTGGAATTTTCAATGGGGTTGAATTGTTGGTGTCAGGATGCTAGAGTGAAAAAAATGGGGTTGGAGAGAAATATGCTTGAAATAAATTCTAGGAAAGTCAATGACAAAAATCTAGCTAGATGTAGGTGAAATTAGGTAGCTAAAGTAGTCCCAAGAACAAGATTCTGGGAGAGAGGTCGTCAAGGCCTGAAGGATTCACACTGTTGGAAGGATTGTCTCAGAGGTACTGAGATGACTGGAGAGGTTGACAGGGAGCTCAGAGAGGAAATCTCCAAGGACTGATGAAGAGCAATGCAAATGGCTGCTGCTGATAAAATTAGGGAGGAGTAATTTGTGGAACTGACAGAAGCATGAATTTCAAAGCAGTTGGGAAGTTTAGGGAAGAAGAGAAAGCATGGTTAGTAATGGAAGTAAAGGGCACAGAGAACAGGTATCACTTCTGCTCCCATTAGGGAAAGACAAAAACAGCCACCACCTATGGCATGGCAGAGGAAGTAGTGTCCTCAAGTGGAGGGCTGTGTTACAGTTCCAGCAAGATGACATGAAAGATACACAAGATTCTGTGGATTCCAGATGGAACAGAGGAAGAGTCCTTGGATGCAAGGGCAGAAAGATTGAGTCAGATTGTTAAAGGTGTAACAGTCATTTGGAGATGAGTGTTGAGGTGGAGAGTTGTGAACTGCTTGAGGTCTCAGCCTTCTCAAGATGGATGAGGTATGAAGGGACTATTTCTGTTAGAGTCTTGGGAAGACAGTGGGTACAGGGCTGGGAATGGGGTCAGAACTAGTTTCCAAGGCAATCGAAGTACTATGGTTCCTGGGTTAGTCTCTGATGGTAGTCTTGCAGCTCATACAAATATGGTGGCACCAGGGCCCTAGACTCAGGGCCTTTCACAGAGTTAATTTATCGAATGGGGGATGTGTTAGTCACAGGCAGAGAGCAGTCCTAGGGTCTTCTATCAGCAGGGAAAAACTAATTTTCTCTATTTAAAAAGGGTAAAGTAACAAATGTTCCCTGTAAAGTTTTCTAATGCATCACTCTTGAGTACACATATGTCACTCTGCATAACTGGAAAGGGGGATCACATTAATCTCTTTTTAGGCAGAAAAAGCATGGTCCCTAAAGTACCCCATTGAAGCAAATTTAAAATGAAAATAAAATCACACTTAAGATCCTTGTTTTCATTGGCATGTAATTTGAGAGGGGAATAATTCTAAGGTGTCTGTAGTAGTTAGCTTTCCCGCTGTTGAGGCAAAATGCCTGACACTTGCAATTTAAAAGAGGAGAGGTTCAATTTAGCTTATGGTTTTGAGAGATTCGGTCCATGGTAAGCTGGATCTAAAGTAGAAACATCTTGGTGGAAGGGCATGGAGGAGCAGAAATGATCACTTCATGGTAGCTGGGAAGTAAAATGCTGGGAAAGAGTACCAGAAAGAAAGGGTCCAGGTACAATATATAGCCCTAAAGATCATATCTCTGTTAACCTCTCAGACACTTTCAGAAGCGTGCTTTACCATTCAAGGGCAATCAAACTGACAATCAGAATTAACTCTCACAATGTCTTTGTAACATTTCACTGAGAGGGTTTCACTGTCCTTCAATAAGGTCCATATGGCTTATCAAAATAGAGCTTACCTTTGGGTGGGCCTGGAAGCATGTGCCCTGATGCAGGAAGATGATTTGTGTTACTGAGTGGCCTTCCCATACAGTTCTGATGCCAATAAAATCATCTGGTGGTTTTCATTCTATTGCTTCTGCAAAGAAAATGTTAGTGATAAATTGAGGAATTTAAGGCAGTGAATACATTTTTTTCAGGGAGAGTGACATGTAGGAGAAGAAATAAAGGCAAGCACTTTAGGGTAAAGGAGAAGGGGTAATACTTCTCTCCCTCTTTCCAAATCAGAAACTGCTTCAATCTTCCTTTTCCCTCATGAGTCAGAAAAATAAAGTGATACAAAACCCAGTCTATTTCGATGCCTTAAGGCATGACTGCAACTGAACCATTAGGGGATGCAAATTGAATCCTCTCTGACAAAAATTCAATGTATAACATACTGTTTGGGCCATGTGCAAAAACTATCTATTCATAAACGGGCTTTCCCTCTGAACATCTGTGGGCAGGCTCTGCTTAAGCAGGGAGGAAAGTCTGACTTACAGGATTGTTAAAAATGAAGTAATACTTAATATTTTTCCTTACATTAATAGACCATATACTGAGATTGAAATCAGATTTAGTCACTGCATTTTTAAAATGAGACATTTCATTAACTTGATAGTTTGTGAAAAGCAGTTCTAGCGGTAGGAAAATTGTGTTTCTGACCTCATTGTTCAAGAGGCTAGAATTAAACTATTCTTGGGCAGAATTTACCTGCCTACCTGCAAATGAATAGATAGAATTGAGGCATTCATTTCCTGTAAATTCCTATAGCTTCTAAAAAACTAATGGCAATGGTGTAGTAGTTCCTCAAAAAGTTAAAAATAGATTTACCAAGTGATCCAGCAATTCTGCTTTTAGATAAAAGCAGTGTCTCAGAGATATTTGTGAGATTTGTGTGCTGGTGTTCATAGAGCTATTATTCACATAGCCAGAAGGTGAAATAGACCCTGTATCCATCAACAAATGAGTGGAAAAGCAAAATGTGGTTGATAATGGTCA